>VWPW01023374.1:911994-977170 GCA_013389825.1 Crypturellus undulatus
CCCCGCGCCTCCTGCCTCCTGCTGCCGCCCCGCGCCGCCTGCCAGCGCCGTCCCGCGCCCCCGAGGAGCGGCGGTTGTTGCTGCTGCGGCGGCGCCGGGTCCTTCATCGGGGCTCGGCCGGGTTTGGGTAATGTCCCCACGTTAGAATGGAGGGAGCGGCAGGGTGAGGAGTGGCGGCAGCCACGGGGACGCGTGTGGCGCCATAAACCAGCCGCAGCCAAGGAACCAGAGGGAAAATAATAATAATAAAAAAAAGAGGATGAGGAGGGCGTTGGGCAGGTGCAGTTCATGGAGGATTTGAGATGGAGAGCTATGTGAAGCTCTCGCAGAGCTGGGTTGGGGCTGAGTGCTGGGATTGAGGGCAGGGAGGTTGCAGGTGGTACCTGGAGATGAATAGTGAAGTGAGGAACTATCCCGATGGGGAAGCGAGGCCGATATCTTCAAATGGGGGCGTTCAGCATTCTTGTCGTGCACAGGAAAACAGCAGCAGGTTGGGTGGAAAGTAGGAGCACAGGAGGTGAGACAGGGTAGGTAGGGGCTAAGGAAAGGGTTGGAGAGAAAGAGCAGGAGGAAAATGCCTGTGTCCTGGATGGGAGAAGATTACAGAAGGTGGAAATGAAAGCGGAGCATGCGGAGATGAGGGTAGTGGGACAGTTCTTGCTGAGCGTTGGAGTGGTCTGAAGCTCTCCTCTCACGGTCTTGTGGTGCTTCTGTAAGGCACACAGAACAGCTTCACTGAAAGCTATTATACGTGTGTGTATGTATACACACACACAAAAGTGCAGGATGTGTTTATGTGAGTGGAGACTCTACTGTGAGATGCAGTAATCCAAAAAAAAGTCTTGGGATGCTAATTCACTTCTGAGCCTGCATTCCCAGTGTGGTGAAAAGACTAAAAGGGAAAACTTGATTAATAGATGTATAACCTGAGGAATTCCAGGTAGGAGCCAGCAGGTTGCATAATTGTCCTGTTTGATGCTGCTCTGGGCCCTGATAGAAGGTCTTACCTAGGTGTGATGTATATGATGCAGACAGTCTGCTGCCAAACAGAATATTTATGACAGGAAAAATGGGGTTGCTGTCAGGAATTGCAGTGATCCAAATAGCCTAGTGTGCTTTGTTTAAACACAGCAACGGTAAACTAATGTTTTCATGGGAAGGACATTTCTTGATGGGGAAAAGGGCACAATTGTGTTTCAGCAGCTAGAGGTTTAGCACATTGCATAAGAAGCTTGATTTTTGATGTATTGTTTACCTTAAGATATTTTAGATACTTGAGTGTGATGATGGTTCAGAGTTCTTTTTAGAGCAAGTAGAAGAACACACTTTTAGGGTATAGTTATTTTTGCTTTGAGAAATTTGAATCATTCCCTGAATTGGTGACTAGAACCGCCTCAACTCTGAAAGGGTAACCAGCTTGGATGTAAATACCTGCATTACAGGTGTTAGCCATTCCCTCAAATAAATCCTAGGTATCATTACAGTTTTGAGAGAAAACTGTTCCTGAAGCTACTTCTTTCCTCTCCAAAGGAAGTCTCAAAGAGTTTGTAGTATCTCCTTTAATCATTGCAGAAGCAGAAATGAGATACGGAATAAGATTTTATATGTTAAATGCATTATTTTTTTTAGTTGTGCCAGAGTAAAGTAGCAGAGAAAATAGTCCTGAGTAAACCTTGATTCTGAAAACTATTACGCTTTTTAAATTAAGGAATATGTATATTCTAGCGGTTATGCATGGGGGTGGAGTGGCCTAGAATCAGGATCTTAGTCTAGCTCATTTCTCATTTTTACCGGGTTGACGTTCAGCAAACTGCAGGCAACAACTTCTGGTACTGACCATCTTAATGTCTTGGTTGAAGTATCAGTTAAGCTATTGGCTAAGGTTACTGTATGACTTTAAAAATAAAAAATCAAACCTATATTTCTTACTACACTGCAAGCATTTCTTAAATTATATGAAACATGATAAAAGATTAATCACCAGACAAGGATGTTATAAATACAGGCAAGTGCCATCTGGTTGTTCTAGCACCTCTCCTATCTCCCATGGGATATTTTTAGTGCAGCAGAAACACAGAACTGTAACCATAGAAAACAGTACCACAAATGATGCATGAAATAAGGAATACTTAATACTTTTTGCAGTCCTAATTCTGTGGCAGAGCTCACTGGTTGCACAAAACACTCTAAAGTATTGGGCTGAATCAATTCTGACTCTAATATTTTTTCCTCGTTTGGGCATCAAAATACTATTCACATCCAATCAGCTGGTCCACTGACTTCAAGTCTAGACTCACCAGTCTGTAAACACCATTTCCCATCCTAAACTGAGACTCCCTGAATGATCTCATCAAAATTGCCATAAAATTCCTACAAAGATGAAGTGCAGTCCCCTGAGGTATAACTGTTAATCATGCCACAGTTAGAAATTTTAACACATTTTATCAGGAGAGAATGGACTTTCCAAACTCTCTGTTCTGCAAACATAAAGTTTCTGAAAAGGTGAGTCAGCAATAAATATCCATCCTCTTTTAAGATCCTTTTAAGATCTGCATCTGAATCTTGTGCTACACTTTGCCTCAGCTGCATTTAATCTGTAAAAAGACAAAGATTGAAATCACATGTTCCCTCTGTGGGACTGACCTTCCAGTCATGTTTACTGTATCACATTGCTGCAGAAATGCACTGTGGGTTATGCTCTCTTGTCACTTAATTTGATACATTCTGCTGCATTCTGTGCTTCCTATATAATATAATTTCAATGAACATGTCTCGTTTTATTTTTTTCTCCAAATGCAGGATATTGCATTTCTGTAAGTAATAAGACAGAACTTCAAATAAGAAAATGGAAATCATCAGGAGGAGTGTATTAGAAATTCAAATATTTCAGGAGTTCGGTGGCAGCGTGCAGCAGTGCAAATGAAAAACTTTCCCTCTATATATTGTTTTCTTAAGATTTTTCTCTTTTAATTTTGTGTGTAATCCAATTCTATTCTCCTTTTCAGATGTATTTGTAAATTAATTACTTCTGAGATGTATGTACCCTCAGTTACTCCAGACATGACACTGAGGTTTTCTTATCATCTTTGGACTATAACATTATTATTTGTTCATGGCTGAATTTTCACAAACATCTTAATCTTTCCACACACATTTTAATCTTTTAGAACTCTTCTCTTTCTTTCTGCTTCTCATCCACATAAGGAAATACAAACATTTCATGGTGTGTTCTGTGGATGTGTTCACTGTCTATGAGTTTCTGCTCAAAATTTGGAAAGTAGGAAAAGGAAAATGATGTTAACCTTAAACTCCCTTCTGTCCCTTATGTGAATATTTTTGCTCTTTCATGTTCACTTTGATCTGCCTGCTGGTCTTTTATTTTTCTTCCTAGACTGCTCTCAATATCTGCCACTACTGCTGTCTGTAAATGACTTGTTGATCTTTTATCTGTTTTCTTTTTGTTTTGGTAAAATTTGTCTATCTAGTTTAATGTTTTTTAATTCTTCACTTCCCCTTCTGCTGTTTTGTGTTATTTCTGTGAAAATATATACAAGGAATAGTGGAAAATATATACAAGGTTTTTTTTTTTTTTTGAACAATTCATTATCAGTGAGGTGTGCAACTCTACTGTTTCCTTTTGCATGGAATAACACTGTATGTCATTCTTATTGTAATTTCTTCCACTGTGCAACACTCGTTCTCTCCCTAATTGTCATCATTTTCAAACTCCTTGGATACTCTAATCATGCAAAGAGTAAAAAATGATTATTTTCTATCAAATATCTTTCATTTGAATAACAGAGGTGGAGCATATGGGGTGACCATTCACTTGTCATATTTGACATTTTGAATCAAAGGAACTGTGTTAGTTAATTCATTGTTTAGATGGAGATGGTGTTTTTGGAAATTCTCTAGAGAGTCAGCGAGGCATTCAAAAGCCAGGCTTATCCTTGATAAAAAAAAAAACAAGTACACAGTAGGAAGAAGGGAGCTGGCGTGGGGGTGGATTTGCATTGATTTCTATCTACGAACAGTAACATCTCCTTTGTAAATGTTTACTTGAAAATACTAATCACAACCTGACACAACCACACAACATATACTTCAGCTAAAGTTATCTGCATCTACTATAGACTTGGGTAAGCAATCCAGTCCCTGCTGTATATTGTGAGTTTTTTTTAATTATATTCCATTATGTAGCGTTATTTAATAATTATAGTAAAGATCAAAGCCCTGTAGTTTTAGCCACTGTATATACATGTTGCAAATAATAACTTCTTTCTTAGTGAGATTTATAGTCTGAAAAAGAAGATGGAAAATGGAAAAGAGACAGTGAGGATGCCACTGAGGGAACCGTAAGACAAAAGCGGATATAATGATTTGTCAAAGTCTATGGCAGAGTTGTCAAGAGGTTCTCACATTAGTTGTCTATTGCCTTTAACTGTTCAATAATATTTCAAATGTTACCACAGGCCGGAAATGCATAAGGTGTTCTTGAAAACTTCCCTGAAAGACGGGGGATGAGAAAGGAGCAGGATGCTAGCAGAAAATATATCTAGTAGTTAACAATTCTTCGGAGCACATTGTAAAAACAAAACATTTGGTACATTTGTATGGTGGCAATATAAACTACATGACAAATATTCTGTTAAAAATGATTCTTTAGTAGGCAATGCTGCAATAAAGAACTGAATGGTACTGTGTTCTTTGATGCATTGATGAGAATTGTTCAGTTTAAAGCCCTTGGAACAATAGTATTAACTATTAAAATATTTTACCCGTTAAGAATATGAGTCACCTCATTTTGAAGATCTCCTGGAGATGTTTTCTATGTTAGGAAAATGAAAGTCTGTTAAAAATTCTAGCAGCTGTTACGCTGTGAACAGTAGATACTGCATATTCTCAGAAGTGTGAGAATAATTATAGCATGTTAAAAATAAATCCCAAAGCACAAGTACTATTGCAAGCAAAATCAAAGATTGATTTATTTTCAATTACTCATCAATCATATAAGCACTTCTATAACAGAATATACAATTAATATTCTGGCTTGATATCTAAGGTATCTAAGGAGAACGCTGAGCTTCACAACTGCGGATCTTTTAAAACATTTTCTTTTTCCCAAAACATGTTGTATTTTGTTAAGTATTGTAATACATGCTTGAAAATAAATTAAAATGCACTGTGATTATGGTTGATAAAACTTTGCCTCATGTGACAAAGAATTCTTAGTGATATAGTTGAAGTTACTTAAACCGTAATGTTTGGATTTATCTTGGAGATTTTGACAGCTTGAATCAGATCCTCCAGCACTATAATCTCTTTGCCCTCCAAGGCAAACTGATCTCTGGCTATCCAGAGATAACCACATTGAGATAGAAGATATTTTTGGGGTCCTTTAAGATAGATGACATAGCAATGCTATGTTATTTTTACAGTCTAATAGGAAAAAAAATGTGCCTTTGCTTGAAATTGAGAAATATGGATGAAGTGGTACTTCAGAGCTGCAGTTTCAGCTTTGTAATAATTTTTCTTGAACTGGGTCCTGGACTGCACCTGGGCTGCACCATGGCGGCAGTGGCATCCTTAGTCTGTTGAGCTGAGCTGATCTGCACATCTTCTAGACATCAGGTTCTGGGCCTATGTGTGCTCTTATACTGTATGTCATTATATGCTAAATAGTAAATTATATTAAAAATACACATTGTGAAATCTAGATGGCTTAACTCATGTATTGCTGAAGTGATTCCTGTATTTAACATATATAATCTCCCTTTTACTTATGACCTTGGCTTTGTCACAGTGCTCTACAAACTTAATGAAAAGGTACTTTGTTTTCATGTCACCTCCACTTGCTGTACGCATTCTTAAGCAAATCCTTACATTAGTTTGATCTTATTCATTTTTGTTTTTTGTTTTGTTTTTGTATGTTTACCTTCTCTAACCACAAGCGTGTTCTTTGAATTACATTGCCCCAGACAACACTTTTTTTTTTTTTTATCAACATGAGACAAAACTGCTTATTTTAAAGAAGCTGACCTAATAAGCATGAAGCATGATATATTTTAAATAAGTGACAGCTGTAGTTGTGGTCTCCTTGTGGCAGCTTCCTGTTGAATAGGCCTATGCTGTATCTTCCCACATGCTATCGTACCCTCCAACTAAGAATAAACATTTGCGGCTTGTGTTGACAATATCTGGAGCATGTAATAACTTATAGAGTATCCCGATATTTCCAGAAATACAGTGTTATTCAGAGTTTATTTGAGTTGAAACCTTGCCTTGGAGATCCCCGAGATGACTGAAGCTGAAATTCTGAACACGCTGAGTTTATCCTGGAGATCAGTGCACCCTGGCAGTTTCATCTTCTAATGTCCTGAGATCTCCTGTCTGAGGAAAATATTTTTTAATTTTCTTTCCTTTTTCCTTACCTGACAGGAGTCATGAAGGTTGCTCTTCTAAAAATACTGCCTAGGTCAACTCCTACATGTCTTTGCGTTTGAAAATCAAGCAGTTAATTTTCCAAAGTGTGAGTCAGATATTTTTGTAAAGTGATGAGAAATATGAATTATCATTGAAAATTCTATTTTCCAGCTTATTTCATACTATGCTTTTGAAAAGCACTTCACCTCACCATGGGAATATTATTGAGTTGCACTGAGAAAAAAAGCCTGAGTGTTCTTTTAAGCGGAAAGGTTACTTGTTCTGCAGAATACTGTTGTGGCTCTCATTCAGCAATAATTTTTTTTACCTTCTCTTTTGAGAACAAAGTGAATCATTTGCCCCAGGAGAGAAACTGTGTTCTCTCTGTGTTTCATTATTTTCTGTTTCTGCTGTTTTTATTTTTTTTTTCAATCATGTATATCTGTATTCCACATAACCAAATATAAGAGGGTTTCCTACATGTTGATCTTGAAAATATATTCAGTTTGCTTTTATGAGAAGAGTTTTAACATCCTCTTAACGTTTTATTCATATGAAAATGTCATGGTCAAATAACCCATTTTGCTCACTCAGTTGATGTGCTATAGCTCGGCTCATTTCTTTTTAAGAGACATCAACATTTACTTGAAATATGCATAGAAATTTTACCTTAAGATTCAGCTTCTATCATAATGCAGGGTTTGAAAATGATCCTTATATTTTCAAATACAGCCAATAGGAAGATCTAAAGTATCCATAGAATTTTGTTGAAATCACAGTCTTTTATTTATTGTGAAAGCACATTGTATTGATTATTTGTTATTTTGAGTTACCAATAACATGGATCATCTTATGCTTTTAGAGATGTATCCTGCTAAAATTTGCTGTTTTCTCATGATCAGCTCAGTGATGTGTACCGCAGTAGTTTGATGAGCTGCTGCAGTGTTCCAGCCGTAGCAGTCTGTCAGCTTTTCCATTATCGTGTCCTTTGTGGGGAGACTCGTAATTCATCCATTTTACTCCCCACCAGGATAAAACTTGACTAGCATGTATATTATTGGTAGAATTATATTGTTTTGCCTTTAGAAATGCTCTATTTCTAATCTTTTGCATCTACAGCGAAATAATTACTTAGACCAAATTCTGGAAAATAAATTATTCAGGGCTAGACTGTTGTTTTTAGCACAGGATGGTCCATGAATGATGTGTAATCTGCTCAACTCAGAAACCACACTGCCTTTGAGACACTCTTTCGTGGTGTCTTTCCTGCCCACTTGTCTCTGCCCTGTATCAACAGTTCATTTTAACCTCCCCTATAACTAGTTCCTGTGCAGTGTAAAGATCTGAGAGCTCTATCCTCTTTCCTAATCAATCTGAACAGTGAAAAAAGCATCACATTTACTACTGCTGTGTGCTTTGATGCAAGATGTACGCAGCTTGCTCGTTGGTACGAAAGCAAATCTTTTACACACCTCATTGCTCTGATAGAGAAATCATCTGCTATCATTCTCTTTTGAAAAAGCAACTAGCATTTTTCAGCTATATATGTAATATATTTGTACTGATATATATGCATTGGACTATATGCTACAAGGATGGACAATTGACGGTATGCTTCATGTTGCAAAAATTCCACTAAAAAGGATCACTGTGGTTAAGTCAAAATCTAAAATTGGAGCCACTTTAGATTAAATACTGCTTTCAGGAACTCCAGGCCCAATCCAAAGTTTTAATGACTTCAGTGGCTGCTGGGTCAGGCTCCTGTAATTTTAGTGCCAATGTAATTTCAGAATTTCAGACATATTGGGCCAGTTCAGGTGTTTAGATTGTTTTTTTTTTTTTTTTTTTCATGAGTAGCTTAAAACTGTAAGGAATGGCATTCTAAACAGGCCTAAAAAATAGTGCTCTAACTCAAATGAAACCAAGACATACTCTCAGCTGGTCTCTCAGATTAACATTTCATCTTTGAAGCAATAAAAAACACGTAGAATCAAATATTTGAGTAAGGCTGAAATATTTAGCCATACCAAACTAAACTATGAAATACAACCAATTAAAAAACATAATCATTCATTTTATATCTACATTTGTAATGCTTTGAGAGCTACAGAGGAATGCACCAGGATGCACTTTTGGAATGATTCTGACATGCCAGAATTGTTCTATCATCTGCCTTGGAAGAAGAGGACTGTGACAAATCAGTCTCTCCTCAGTTCAAAATATGAAGTAAATTTGCAATATTCACTGCCAAACCTTGCCATGGGGGGGGGATGATTTTCTGCTTACTATGGAGGCGTCTTAGTTAGTGGACGCACGTAGATATAGACTAGCTCAGAACAGATCCTATATAGGAAATGTCTATTATCTCTTCTGCAGTGTGATTTAATTATGATAAGTGCTTTAAGTGTCGGAACAGCAATCCTGTTCAAAAGAACTATTAATCAGTGACATGGTTCAAATCTCTGAACACTGGTATGTCCTGCCTTGCACTCAAGATGTGAAGCAGAACACCTACCATTTGATGTACCCTAAAATGGCTGTCCTGCATCCAGATAGAGCCCGATTTGATGAACAGGTTTCCAAAGAGCAGTGGCGTAGATGTATTTCCACTGACTTTGATAATTCCAGGATTTTACTCTTAGTAGTAAATCATGACAACTTGGTACAACCTTAGGAGAAAATAGCACGAAATTACCTCATATCACATTGCTCGAAAGCACAACACAGACAAGTTTTGTAAAGTAAAAAAATACATATACATATATACATATATATATATACCTTTATATATATACATATATAAATACACTTCAGTGCTGTATAAATGCTTAAACATTGCTGTTTTCTCCCTCATTGATCAAAGCCAAACCCCTTTGTTACAGTGCTTTAAACATGGAATGAATAGAGTTTTTAGTATAGGTTGTCCAACTGAAGCCAGAATTTGACTAAAGCTAAAATAGTCCAAAGGCATTCAGAGACCCTTAACATGTCATGCCGGTGTGACTGTCTTTTGGAGAATGAGGAGGGGGACAGCAGGTTTGATTTTATAAAACTTTTACTCAAGTTCAGTGGGAATTCACTGAATGAAGTTGTGAAATTTTCCTGGGATGTGAGGAAAGATAAGGTGGTGTGGTCTGTTGTGGCTTTGCAGGCATTTTTACGTGATGCACATTAACTTCTATGACTGAAGGAGAGTCCATCAGGCCCTCTTTGCCCAGAAATAATACTGTTTTGTGGTACTTAATGATTACTATGTATGGCCAGGCCTATCCATTTCATCTGAAAAATGACTTATTTAATTGCAGCATACAAACGCCCTCCTTTCTGTTTCGGCACATGGGTGTGGACATGGTATTCTCGTCATCACTTTCTAAATCTATCATTAGAAACAAATAGTATATCAATGTAAAAGAGTTATCCAATTTTCTGGATATCGATTTTTTGAAAAATGTGGGTTATGAGTATTTTGCTTTAACATAGGCTTGCATTATAGTAAACCTTTATCTGTAATGGCAAACATCATAGCTGTTTTCAATTGAAATTTAATAAATTATGGCCATGTTTTCCTGTGGTTGGTATTCATTAGTGGAGCTCATAATTTCAAAATTCCAGTCTGCTGAAAATAATGAAATTAGATCAATACAGTTATGTTTAATGGATTGTGTTATGCAGCTCATCTGAAAGAGCTGTAAATGTGCATTCTCATAAGGTCTGCATTACTCAACTCATTGACCAGAGTGTGTTGATGAGCTAATGCTGTTATTTTTAGTACCTGCAAGTTTTATCCCAGGCATTGTGGAAATAAAGAGCAAGAATGAATGACTGCACATGGAGGCAGAATGCATTATAAAAGACCTCTAAGTTCTATTTCCAGGAATGAAAGTTAGTCAGGCTTGAGTAGTGTTGTAACTGCAATTTCCTCGTTTTAACGACTCTAGCTCAGGGGTCTGGGTCTTTTTTTTTTTAACATTTTTTAGAGAATTTGTGCAATAGCTAAGGGAGCAAAGAAATTATACTACTGGCCTGGCCATGATCAATGCTAGAGGAAGGTGCAAGTTGCAGGTCAAATAGGGATTTCAACCTAATTCCTGCTCCTTCAACTTAAGACCACATCCATGAAGCTTTCTTATTTCTACATATTTCTTATTAGCATTGATCATTACCTCCCTTCTATCACTGTTATGTAGACAGGATTAGGATTAGAAGCAGGAAAAATGGAAACTCCTTTTATTGTAAATCTTCTTCTCATTTCCATTCTTAAAAAAAAATAGGTATTTTCCGATTCTCTTTATAAGAATACTTTTGTTTCTATTACTCTTCTGTGAGCCGCTTGTAATTCTGCAGGAGTCTTCCTGAGATGGTGTGGTCAGACGCATGTTCATGCAGGGGGAGGACCTTTTCTGTGGCTTCACAGAACACTCTTCTAAGGCACTTGGTGACTCTCTCTAGCCCTTCCTCATGCTGCCTACCAGCTTGCCTGGTTTTGTGTAAAGAAACACACATGAAACAGAAGCCTAGCTTTTTTTTCCGCTTACCATAAAACTCATTTTTGCTCTTATTAACTCTCTTAACAGTGTACTCTTACAGTAACTATTCATCAATTTTTATCAGAATTCCTCAACCTTTCTCATCATATTCTGTAGACTTAATTAATTTAAAGTCTGATCCTAAAAGTAAAACCCATATCATTTTTAGATTGATCACAGAGTCATAATATTGGTCTTTACTAGAGAATCGCGTTATCATATACACGGCAGAATATAGAAAAAATGCAAAGTTATAATATTATAGCAGTGTTAATACTGTTGTTTAGTATTTCCGTTTGGAATTTTTAATTCCAAAAAAAAATGTTGCTGGTCCAGTGGAGACCTGTTTTCCTAACATTTTCTTTGCTTTTGCTATTACCAAGTTTATAAAGACATTTGAAATTTGCATGAGCAAACTGGTTGAGTGCCTCTTAAAGAACCACCTTGGCTCAGTCCCAAACTACTTTAAATAATTAGAAAAGTAAATATGGGGCCCCATAGGATATTCTCAAAGGCACAAAGGACAGTTAGGGAACCAATTCCCTGGGCAAATCTAAGCTTTACTGCTGCTTGTGCCATTGAAAATTTCTTTTTGTAGTAGAGTTGCATCACTTTACGCGGGCTGAAAAATAAGGTCCATACTGGCATATTTCTGAAGCCTAAATTTTGAAAGACATCTAATAAAGATATATAGAGAGGAGGGAGCTGCAATGGTAGATTTTGTCAAGAAGTAAGATTCATAATTACAGCCAGGATATGACAGCAGATTATGAAAGATTTTTGGCTTGAAATGATGTAGTAAAAATCTCTCATGAGCTGGTTAAAGAAACATATTAACACACACCTGAATTTCTACAGACCTTCTGTGTCATTGTATGCAGAGCATTTGCAGTTGAAGAGAACAAGCTAGTACAAGACAGCAACTTTGATTTTTCTTTTTATAAACATTAGAAATTGCTAGTAATTGTATGTTTGTATGTATTCAGCTTGTACTGGAGTAGCTGCTAGCATCAGGCTAGCAAAGCCAGCTTCTCTGGCTCTGTCTTAAAGGAGCTTTTTAGAGATGCTCCATCTTGGGCTGGCCTGTGCTCGTGTGCAGCTCAGTATAGTGCAAAAACCCTGAGAGATGTTGGTTGATGTCCAGCTGCGATATAATCACATAGACGTAGCCTTGCTTCCAAGCTAATAGAATAAAACCAATTAGCAGACAGGCAGCATTGGAACAGCATCATAGTACTACTCTGCTCGCAGTGCACCTTAGCTCTGCTACTCCCCAGCCCGTTCTCAGTTTTCCCACTGTGTGATGTGAATACGTTGAAAGCGTAGTTAGGATTTATACACTTATCCTCTACTAGTATGATTTTCTGCTTGACAAATATATATAGATATTATTACCAAAATCCTTCATTTGCTTTGAGTCAGGTTTTTCTCCTATTCTGGTCTCATGTTCAAATCCATATCAAAGTGCATGTGTTCATAATAACATATAATACAAAATTCCCATATGTTTTAGTGCCATCAAAATAAATTTCCTGTCACTTCTGGAACCTGTAAGTTTAGATGTAGAGAAATTGCATTGAGATGTAACAGAGTTAATTAACTACTTTATTGCATTGTAATGTGCAAACAGCAATTCCCTGCATGAAATCTCTCCTTAAAATATGGATAAATTTTGAAATGAATTCTTTAATAATTAAACATATTCTTGTGTAGTTTATTGCATTATATCAATGGAAGTGAAAAGAAAACATGGATAAAACTGTGTTATTTCTGGAAATGCTTAATGCAATGTTATAAAAATGTTAAAAATCAATAAAGTGCATGTTGGATGGCCTTGCTTTTATGACTAAAACTCTAAAGCTATTTTTATCCAGACTTGACATTTGCCATAGTATCTATGATTTATTAATAATGTTGTGATGGTTAGTGGAATGACTTCATCGCTTAAGCACTGAGGGATCTTAACTATATGTGGTCTCCACTGCATAAACAAGTGTTAATATAAAAAAAGGTCCCTAAAAATCTGTCTCTAAATAATCTGAACAGGCAAGATAGACAATAGATAGCAACTTAAACAGAATTATAGAGCAAGGAGGTGGTTTATCTTTGGTCCCATCATGCATAAGGGGGAAAGCTGAAAATAGAAGGCAAATCTCTCAAGTCTTGTACAAAATGAGTCTCAGGCCAGTGGCTATTCATTAGACCATTCTGCCTGAGACACATTTTAGGCTTACTTCTTGGTCCTGCCCTAACAACTATTAATCTGGAAGCAATCTGCACCCATCCAAATGTAGAAGATCAATTTTAGAGGTTATTTTTAGTCTTTATGGTGCCTAGAAAACCTTCCAATTTCACAGAACTTCAGTAATAAGGAAACACTAATATACAGTCTCAAACAAAACCACATTTTTTAACAGATCACATAAGTATATGCTGACAGATTTGCTTGTGATACTATCAAACTTCAAGTTTATGCCCACTAGGAACATCTACTTAGACCGTGTCCTGTGTGCCACAGGCGGGTGATGTTCTGCCTGATGTTGGTGGTTGCTGGCTGACCTCAAAAATGCTGTTGATTCTGTATTACTGCAGTTACTTCTGCATTACACTACATTAGGAAACCACCGAATGTCACTTTTTAGTGATAAATAAAGCAATTGAAGCAAGTATTTGGCTGTACAAGGCCCAAGTAGATTTTTACCTGGACAGCCAAACCGCCTTGCCTCAAAATTGATTGCAAATGCAGAGACTGATGCATATCTGGTGCAATTGTCTACATGGAGATAGGTAGAAATGGGAAGGAAGAATGACCGGAGAGCAAGGGAAACAGTGCAAATGTAATCCCGGGAGGGAGAAAGACCTAATAGTGAGAAACTTATTTTGAGCAGAGAATTTGCTGGAGCACCAACTTTGGAAATTTAGAAGCAGGAAATTTTCCAATACCTTCCCTACTGACTTCTGAGAACTTTGCTCTTCTTACACCTTTCTAACAAACAGGATGATGCCATAGAAATAACCTGAGTCATGTATTACTTTTGTCTTTCAGATGAAAGCCAAATGGCTTGGATATTAGGTAACATTTAAAAGACGTCTGAAGAGGATTAAAGGGTTTTCAAGTATGGGACCAAAAAGGACACTTTCATATGAGGAAAGACCATAAAAGATTGCGAATCTTGGAAGGAAAGACTAGGAAACCAAACATCATTTTATGGCATTTATGATCAATTTATGATCAGATACATAGTGTGGGATAAACTGTACCAGGGGAACTTAAAGATCACATCAGAAATAAGCAGGGTTGGGTGCTGCATCCATCAGAGTAAGTAACTGCAGCCCTGGGAATTAGGAATGCTGTGTGGATTATACAGCAACGGGGAATAAGGAGCCTTTCTGAATAGAAATTGCAGAAGGACGGGGCATTTTCTACCTTTGGCATATCAAATGGGCTACACTGTCCTGTTGAAGACGTATTAAAAAAAAAAAAAAGAGGTATACTTTGTGTATTGTGACAGAGTAGAAGATTGGATAACCTGTAGCAGAAAACACTTCATTTGTGATATGGATATGCTGAATGAAAGCCTACACATCACTTCACTGTTGTGAATTTAGTATGAGCAGGATAAATGGGGTTCTCAAGTGAATGCCTTGAAAACAGAAATTTATTATTATATAAACGTGAAGGAGGAATAAAGGTAATAGGGGAAGCAATTCCCTTTTGGAGGAAAATATTGCATGTAAAATGTGCCTGCAGACGCAGAGGGATTGCTGTTCAGCCTCTGCCTACAAACACTGCTGTATTAATTGAATTTCTCATCAGGAAATTATCCCGGTCTCCTCAATCACCTAGTTGCAACCCGTCGGATGCCGCAGTTGCCATGGGAACAGCTGTTTCAACATTAAGACCTACCTGAATATCACTGGGTATAAACTTCTCTGATAACCCAGTTAACTAGTGTAACTGTTACTCCTTGGAAGAAAATCCCTGTCAATATTCCTAATCGGATCAAAGCAATTTGCCAGGGTTCGCTCCAGTGCGGGGACCTGCCTCTGTGCAAAGCAAGCCTGACCTCTGGCGGCTCTTGCTGTCCCACACAGGTGTATTTTTTATATCCAGTACACAGACAGCTTTATTTAAAATAGTCTTTTTAATTCCCCCTCCAACAGGACAGTTTTAGTTTTCTAAAATAATATCCTTTATTTCTTATTCTCTCTTTTTTTTTTTCCTGTATACTTGGAACAACTGTGTAGGGCTAATGGCTCTTGTAAGGTAACATAAGCATATCCTTAGGGAAAATACTCAGAATTTGGGCTTTTGGTGCTAACTTTCCAGATTCCTTCTTCATGGCATTTAAGATTTAAGAAAGATTCAGTAGCACAAATGGGCTGGGTAGGTGTAATGATGGACTGACCTGGGGGAGGACAAGGCTTTTTGATTTCATTTTAAACATCCTTTGCAGATTTTTGACATGGAGAATGAGTGAATATATAACAAATAATCTCCTCCAGGCAGAGCCTAGCTGCAGTTTATGTCTTATTAAGGACCGTGCAAATGGCCAGTGCTTAAAACTGCCATGAATAAATGCAGCAATGGACACACATAAATCCCGCAGGATATCTGTTCTCCAGACACTCGCAAGGACACAGCAAACCGGCGGGAGCTGCAGGTGCGCTGCAGCACTGCTAATTCCTGGGAGCGTCGTGCCTCTCAGCTCCGAGGGCAGATGGAGTGCCTCAGTGTCATGGAAAGGACTTCTCCAGTGACAAGGAGTTTGCTCGTCTCCTTTGTGGGCGCATAGCATAAACTCCCTCTGTTTAGTTTGGTAGCTATGTGAGAGAGAGAGGGGAGCTTTAGCTGCCCTCCCTCCTGCTCCACTTTCCTTAGAAAAGCGTGGGGCTCCTGGCATTATTAACTCTGCAGCTCCCTGTACAGCTGTGGCCTGCGAGGACTGCGTCTCCTGCGCGGCCAGGGAAGAGACACAAAGGTTTCCTTGTGACCACTCGTTCTTTTTGTGTCCCCACAAAAGGGCACTCACAATGCAGGGCGCTGTTAAGAGCTGCAGCACAAGATGTGCTCATGTAAATGAAGCCCGAGCAGCTGAATCTAAGGTTTTGGGGGAAAGTGGGGTCTAAATGGCTGTGCTTTCTCTGCCTTATTGAGTCACATGACTCTTCTGGCTTAATCCCTTCATAGCATTTTCTGCAGAGGCACTGTGCTCACTTGCTTAAACAGGAATTATTATGAGCTACATAGGCTCAGATGAGCTTGCATGTGAATATGGCTTTGTTAATTGCTCTCTCCTCAAGTACGTTTTCACCTGCCCATGTGATAGACACTGAGATATTTTGGCAAAATGCTTCTTTGTAGGGCTTTGCCTCCCGCTCCTTGAGCTAACATCATGCTCTTTTATTAGCATGTGTCAAACTCCACTTTTTTTTTTTTCTTCTTTTTTATTTAAGTGATTACTAAAAGCCTGTCAAATATCTAAGTGGAAATAATGAAGCATCATTGAAGTCATGTGCAGTAAAGAACAAATAACTTTAGCTTTTTTGAAGATAGGAGGGTGGATGCTCCCTGAAAAGTACATGAGGATCATGAATGTCTCTTCTGTTTGTTAGCTGTCCTGTGGGGTGGTGTCAGTGAAGCTCCTATCTCTGACAGTCTGACCAGACAGACAACATTTTGTTTTCTGTTTTTACTTCTGCCTTGTCTTCAATTTGAAGTCCATAGACTCCGATGGGAGGATAAGGTAGGCCTAAGTAAATGGTCTCATTGATCCTGCTCTTCCAGGACATGGGAGCTCATGATGTGGGCATTAGATATATTTCACGTTTTGCTACCATGGAAAAATGACTCTGAGATGAAAGCAAAAGGTGAGCATACTTTGTTAGCATGGAGACTAGCTACTGCAAAGATTTGGGTCTATTTCTAGATATAAAGCGTGTGACCTGCATAGAGTTTCTAATGTGCATTTTTTTGAGGGAACAGTAGTGGTATAGTGGTATAGAAGCTATAGAGCCTGTGGAAAAAGAAGGTAAGAAAAAAGTCGATCTTGCTGATGCTGTGTAAAAAGCAGAAGGGAGAAGGGCAAGGGGAAATCGTTTCATGAAGGCTGCTGCAGAATCATTCAAAGAACAGGTCATACTTCTTAAAGCCTCTTCAGCATTTTCTTTAGAGTGAGCCAGGGGCAGAAACAACTCTGATGTGAATGGGAAAAAACAGTCCATCATTCGTACACAACTGCAGGTCTCATTAGCTGGTGCTAGTGGAGAGAATAGAGTAACACCTCTCCTCCCCGACCTCTCTTCACTTTTCTGATAAATGAGAGATGGCCCTGAAAAAATTCCTTCTCCTCTTATGGTCTTGCATCTGTACTTACCTACACAAAGCTCACATACTTCTCATGTCAGGTTCCACATTTGAAGAACTGAACAGATTCAGGTCATCGACAGCCTCATCGTAATGTTTATAATCTTCCAGAAAAGATTTTCTGCTCTTCATCTCACATTCTGCTAACTTGAGCGTTCATGGCTCTTATAGTGGAGAGCAAGGAATAATATAGTAGGCTGTATTTTTACCACCAGCTAAGGACTAGGATATCCCAATTCCACTTGTAGTGAAAACTGGTCCTCTAAAACCCTCAGCTGCCGTGGACCCCCATCCTCCCTGCTCCTGGCACAGGACAGCCCATAAGAAGAATGTCTTTTGAGAGTAATTTCCTGAAAAAAAAGCTTGCATATAACTAAGCATAAATCTGAAGGTTCATTAAAGACACACAGACATTTATGAGTTCTCTAATTCCAAGATTCAGCAGCCTTTATCCCACTCAGGGCCCTTGAGAATTGAGTTAGAGCAAATAGTAACTTTGAAGAAATTTATCCATCACCGAACTCTTCATTATCAGTTCATAATTAATGGTTTTTAATTACTGCTGTATTTCAGAGCAGCTCATATTTGCGTTTTTCAGTTTGCACCCTCCTGTTAGCACATGGTCCTTCAGAGAAGCATACATTTTGAAGCAAGCAGTCCAGATGCTGATATCTTTCAGTTACTCCCTACATAGTCACCATAAAGTTATAGTCTGCAAGGGCTGGTGAATTCACAGAATCACAGTTGAGGTTGGAGGATCTCTGGAGATTGTCTTGTCTAACCTCCTGCTCAAAGCAGGGTCATCTACAGCAGGTTGCTGAGGACTCTGTGCAGTCCATAGTCTATGGTGTAGACTCCATAGCCTCCATGGGCAACTTGTTCAAGTGGTTGACCATTCTCACCATAAAAAAGTGTTTTCTTATGTTTAGAAGCAATTTCCCATGATTCAGTTTGTGACCATTGCCTCTTGTCTTTTCACTGGACACCATTAAAATTGTTGGGCTCCATTTTCTTCTTCACACTTCCCCTCCCATTTATACACACTAATAAGATACCTTCCATTCCCTCCTTCTCTAGATAGTCTCTTCTTCAAACTAAACAGTCTCAGCTCTTCCTGACTGGGAATTCTGGATAACTGAAATCAGTGCTGAAACTGACAACCTTGAGCAAATCAATGAAATTCTATGTTGTGTCTCTAGAGTAGAAGCATGGAAGTCATGACCCAGCAGGAAGATAGATTAAAGTAACTTCAAGATACTTTTGTGCTCCTTTAACCTTTGATTACTCTGGGGCCTGCTGGAAGCTCCAGTGTAATCTATTCAGCTCAAATCGTGGCTCCTCTGCACTATCCTAAGGGGATGTGAAATAGGATAGCATGAAATAGAAATGTCATGGCTGAAATAGTTGTGGTATTTTTCTTCTTGTTCCCACTCCAAACTCTAGCATGCTCCTTACACTAGACCTTGAGAAAGGATATTAGGAACAAGGCTTATGGTTCCTTTCACAATGCCTCTACTAAAGAAACCTTCCTTGGTGTTAAGGATTTTTAGGTCTCCCTTATGCCACTGAATTCCTTTTGCATGAATAAAAGTGAAGATGAAACTTTTCTGGCTAATATTTCTCAATTTCAGTTATAAAATGGTTTTATTTTTTCTTGTCCCTACATCATAAGCTTTTTGATTGAGGACTGTTTTATTACAGTTTTCTCTGGAGATTCCTAACAGTATTGGAAAGTAAATAATTAGGGCAGTTGATTCATACCTATAACACCTGACTTTGTATTAGTTCATTTTAGCTTTTGCGGGGTGGGAAAGGTAGAGGAATGTGGCAGAAAATCACTCATTTTCTCCACAGTGCCTTCTGGCTGTGAGGGTACCATCCAGAAGTGCCACCAGAGTGGCGACATAAATCGAAACTCAGATTTCTTTAGGAGCTCTCTATTCAGGGGCTGCTGTGCTCAGGTGATAATGATTTCCTCCCCATGCACCTCATGTCAAGGTGCAATTGTATCTCATTGTCCTGGTAAATTTGATGCAGGTCATCTTGGCAGTTGCTGAATAAAAGGATGTTAGGAGAGTTGCATAGTCTTTAAATCCTTCTCTAGTCGGGATATTTTTTGGTCCTTCTGCCAAATGATTATTCCTTAAGAAAGTTTACATTAAAGAAAACAAAACAACAACAAAAGCCTTTCAACTGTTTGCAAGGTAGTCCACCTCAAACTGCTTGAATAAGAACTAATTAAAGATCAGTGTATAAAAAGTGCAAGAATCGGGATTTGCTTGTGGTCAGATGACACGTTTCCCTTCACTCTTTAACAATAATACAGGTGCCAAGTTAAATGTTACACTTTCATATGGTTACTCTGTATTTGTCAATATTCCCATTGTTATTCGAATCACATGCCCTACTCTTGTATTCAGGCAGCAGTTGAAGCTGTGATTGCTGGATTATAGCAGTCTTTATCATCATAACTGATTTTTTTTTTACTTTGATTTAACTCAAAAACTTTAATGCTCCATTAATATATGGTACACTGGATATAAGACAGATGATGAGATTTGAATGAGCTCATATTTCTTGATCTTTTCATCTCTATGTATTCGCATGGAATAAAAATAGGGTCTTGAGGCCACAAAAGTTGGAAAGATAATGTAAACGATTGTTTGAAACTATTTATTTAAATATTGGAGAAGGAAAATATTTGTAAATGAAGGTGTCCTTGAAATCTAATGGTGTTGAAATGAAAATAAGCACTGACAGCAGAAGAGAAATATTTGGTGACACAACCAGTCATTTTTAAGTTAAGATTGTGATCTTAGAGATATTAGTTTCATTTGTTTCCAGCTTAATCACAAGAGATCACATGGTCTTTGTCTTCCATCCATGAAGAAGTTTTCTCTCTTCCCTAATATTAGAGGTAAATTTCAAGAAATAAGTTAGTATCTATATTGAACTAAAACCATTTTTTATTTTTTTTTATTTTTTTTTTCTTCTGAAATCTACAGAATTCTGGGAAATTAATCAAATTTTCAAGAACTGGTAAATACTCTGTAAATCAGAGATGACAAGTGCTGTCCCATCTTGTCATGATTATGAGCTGCACTGAACAAAAAATATCAAACTATAATTATATTTCCTGTCTTTAAAATGTCAGAATTAGTATATAGGCAAATAAGATTCTGTTGCATCATTCCTTACAAAGATTTTTCCCTAGTCTGTAGCAATTTGGAAGCCAGCTTTACTTGTGTTCACTCTCTTTTTTTCAGACCTCATGTTCTAGCTTTTGTGCCTTTGACTCGTCTTGGGATGAAATCAAGTGACCCTCCTGCACTTTCACTAAATCTTAAATCCTCAGCCCAAACTGAGTTTGGTGGTTAGACAGTTCCTAATCCAAGGTAGCAGTTAGAAAAAATAAGATTTTAAAACAACAGTCTCAATATATCCCTGAAATAACATCTGCTTTTCCTAAAAGCAAGCAGATCTACCTTTTTTTTCAACTGCCTCCAGCCAACATCTGTTTAGACATGCTTAGACATTTCCAGGTGCCTTTTTCTGATAAAGAAATATTAACTTTTTATGCAGCCAGAATTGTTTATCGCCTCTGTTCCCGGAGGACAATTAGGTGGGCTCACTGGCAAGCTGAGGTAGCTCCCCTAGGGCTAGTGAATCTCCTGTCACCCAAGCATTTGCCAAGAGATGCCCTTTCCTCTCACTGGCTCTCTACCTTGCTCATTGCTCAAACACCACATTGTTTCAACTGCAAACTCAGTGGCAGCATCTGATGCTTAATCCCTCCATCAAATGTATAAGAATCGGGATAATACCCATATTAACAATTAATTGCAATACATTCCAATTTGATCTCTGCAGGTCATTAAAAAAAAAAAAGGCTTTCCTGTAAGATTAGGCATATCCACTGCTGAAGCCTACTATATTTCTTTTCAAGGCAAGCCCTAACACTCTATTTTAAAATTTAATGAGTAAAAATAGCTTCTTTGTATTTAGTTTGTCCTCTCATGTGAGCTAGTGTGTAGTACATAGCTGACAGACCTATGAGATATCGCTTCAGTGCTCTTGTTGTTCTGATTTTTTTTCAGGCTTTTCACAGAGATATTAGAAGAGTCTTAGTTTTATTCTTTGGAGGTTTTATTCTCGTGGCCAAAGCAAGAGAGTGGCATGCAGCAGAGCACGGAGCGGCGTGATGAACAGCTGGCTGTGTTTGTTCTCTCATCCTCTCCTCAGGGGGACAAGTGTGTGCAGCCGAATGTTTTCATTTGGAATTATTTTTAATACTGTGCTAATAAGGGAAGGTAGAAGCAATGTGTTTGGTGTTCTGAGTATGAGCAGTGAGAGTGGCTATATCCTTAATTTCTTGCTTACCCCAAGCATTGAAAAAGCCTTCGGGAAATATCTGTCTGTTTCACAGACAGGCTTTTCTCCTTGTAGAGACTGTGTTATGGATATCATCCTTTAGCTGCTCTTGCGAGATAAAGCTGATCATTTTCTGCTTTTTTTTTTGTAGAACAATCTAAGGGAAAGTCCAAAAAAAAAAAAAAAAGAATTTCTCTGTCTCCAGATCCATAAATGGCTATTTTTTCCAAAGAAAGAGTATACTCCTAAATACAGAGAAATAGCATGACTATTTCAGTGAAGCCAATGACAATTACAGTTATCTATAGTAGAATCTCTGTGCCTGGAACAAGACAGGAAGTGGCATCGAGAATTGTTCTTTTGGAAATGAACTTTGGAGCCATTACTTATTGTGCATAGCATCCTGTGCAGAGCAGGAGAAATAGAACAGAATGAGATTACTGCCATTTTATTCTTGGATACTTCTTTCTATCAAAGGATATTTTCTAAGCTAAACCTCATAGTCTTTAATCAGGCAAAATTTGATTCCATTGTCCTTACACTGTATCGCTATAGCAACACAACATGAAATGGTGTATTGGGCTGCCTGTCGCCAGCTGCTTCCCCCTTCACCCCCAGTGTGACTAGGCTCCCTCACCATCTTGTCTACACTTCCCCCAAAACAGGGACTGGTTCCTCCTGCAGCTAGCTCCTTTGTGCATTGCCAGTTCGCTCAAAGGACCTAACTGCAAAGGAGTCTGTGATGAGCCAGAATAATCACATGCATCTTCTGGCAAGTTTGTAGCACAGCAGAGAACCTGTTTGTCTACAATAACTGTGTGCAGCATGAAGCAAATGATCTCCAGGAGCTATGTCCGTCTTTACACTCTCAAAGTGCCTGGTGCATAGGTGCTCTGTAGACTTAGCTTGAGACTACCTGGCGCAGGTACAGGATGCAGGTCCATCTGTGGTAGCAGTGGCTTCAGAGCTCAGAACGCACCTATGGTGGAGGCAAGGCAGTACAGGCTGTGCTGTGCTGCTGTAGGCATGTGGCTCTCCTTTCCAGATACAGGCAGATTATGCCTACTTGAGCAGTAGTGATGCCTTGGGGATGAATTTTCCCTCTAGACATGCCTCTAGGCGAGGCAGAGGAGACTGATGTGCCCTCAATCATAGAATCATAGAAACAGTATATTTGGAAAAGACCTTTAAGATCATTAAGTTCTACCATAAACCCTCAACACCGTGCCTACTAAACCATGTCCCGAAGTGCCTCATCTACACGGTTCTTGAACACTGCCAGAGACGGTAATTCTACTAATTCCCTGGGCAGTCTGTTCCACTGCTTGACCACTCTGTCTATGTAGATATTTTTCCTAATATCTAATCTGAACCTCCCCTGGCACAACTTGAGGCCATTTCCTCTTGTATGAATATTGCTGGTTATTTTGGAGAAGAGACCAACATCCACCTCACTACAACCTCCTTTCAGGAACCTCCTGAGCCTCCTCCAGACAAAATAATTCCAGCTCTCAACCTCTCCTCATAAGCTCCAGACCCTTCTCTGGACATACTTCAGCATCTCCTTGTCATTCTTGTAGTGAGGGGTCCAAAACTAAACATGGTATTTGCGATGTGGCCTCACCGGTGCTGAGAACAGGAGGACTGTCACTTGCCTAGTCCTGCTGGCTGCATTGTTCCTGATATCAGCCAGAATGCCCTTGGCCTTCTTGGCCACCTGGGCACGCTGCTGGCTCACGTTCAGTCGCCTGTCGACCAACACCCCCAGATCCCCTTTTTGTCACACAGCTTTCCACCCACTCTACCCCCAGCCTATAGTGCAGCATGGGGTTGTTGTGACCGAAATACAGGACCTGGCACTTGGTCATGCAGGCCAGCACAGCCTGGCCTGGTTTTACTTCTAAACAAATATGCTGGCAAGCTGTCTTTTCTATTCTAGAAGAGTAATAATGACTCTTTCTGGAGTGAAACTTCATCCATGACAGAATAATTACAGTGAATTAGCTGGGGTACCTTTCCAAGGCAGCAGTTCCCAAGCCCTTGCTTTGAAGAATGTACCTCTGCAAATGTGAGAAGGACCATTTCTGTCAATCTGCTGTTGATTACAGAAAATTGTTGAGTTCTAGTTTTACCTTCAAACATTTGTCTCTGCTGCCTTATTTTGGAAGATGAAGCTTCAGAGAAATCAAATAGTAGGTCTTACTGATATCAACTCTATTTTACCTAACAGCTCATTTACCCCCTTCTTCTATCTTTGCCTCCCTCCCTCCCTTTTTCTTGCTACTGCTGGCAAACTAATTAGACTGCTCCCTCAAGAAAAATTCATCCAAGGCCATAATAGCCATATCAGATGGAAGCTAGGATAAAACTCTTTGCAGCATAGCCTTATAAGTGCCTCTCAGCTTGTAATAACATCTCCCTGCCTGCTTTCCTTTTATTTCTCACTTTTCAGGGAGAATTTGCTCATCCTGTGTTCTATGTGAGTCTTAAGCAAATTAATTACAAGAAATGATGATGTGTGTTTCCTAAAATATGCCTCTCTATTTCACTTTTTTCCCTCCTTTTATTTATACATTTTCAAGGTGTTGAATCTCAAGTTTTGTCCAACAAAATACTCTGTATATTTCTATATCTTTCCTTTTGTAAATCCTTAACCTTCTGATAGACCAATATATTAAAATTCTTCAGACACAGAGTAGCAATGTTCATAATCTCCAGTTCATTATCTTAATTAGATCTGTCTTATATTATCCCACAGTTTATTCTCATTACTTTAAAGGTGATCAGCCTTAGAAGGGAATGTGAGCAGAATTCAGTGAATTCTATTGTGGTAACATTTCTTTGATCTGGCTTTGGATCTTTCAGGTGCAATAATGGTAATGCTGCTGGTGCAGTTAATTAAAAATTGCATTTGAATGGTATGAATATTCATTTTGGGGAATGAACACAGGATTAACTCACGGAGGTAAAATGTCTTCAATGGCCCAAAGATGTGAAGTGCAGCCTGGATCCCCATTAAAACACAAATGAATCATTAAAAATGATGGAAATTCAAAATCCTCCCACCTCACAAACTATTAGCACAGTATTGCCCAGGTCGAGCATGTCTCCTCAGGTGGCAACAGACTGATGTTCATCCTTTGGTAGCAAATTATATCACATATTCTTGATATACAGCTTTACCCAAGAGCTAATACTCTGTGCTAAATCTTCATTAAATAATTAAGAATGGCTACTGGCTTTTTAAAGTTCTCAGATTATAGAGCTATATCAGTAAGATCCAGATTACTTTTAATAGCTTTCTCTGGACGATAAAAATTGGTTTCCCAGAAACTGATTGTGACATATAGAATCCTTTCAGGAAGGTACAGACAAGAAGGACTGCAAAGACCTTTGATAATGAAGCTCTCTATACCCAAATCTGGCAAATCCCAGAACTTTAATATTTTGGGCAAGGATGTTAAAGATGTATCTTTCCTCGTTTTGTGAATAGCACCACTGAAAATATCAAAGTGGTGCCTATTTTTTCCCAAAATGTATTTGTTGTCATTTTTTTTCTGAACAAAGGAAACATCAAATAATGAACAGCTTTTGTAAAGCTTATCTGGTACTGCAGGATGCTTAAAAAAATGAGACTACAAACTAGAGATAAAGCCTCTTTGGCAGAGGAACATTTTGTGAAGTTTAATGGGCATTTGCCAGAGAATATTTTGCTGGCGGTTAGCTAGTTGCTAGGGGAATTCACAGGATGCATGTTCTAGAATAAAATGCTCTGTGAGTAAAGCGGGGTCAGTTAAGGTAAATGGCATGGTGCTTTTGACTGGAGCACCAGGGAAACCCAGGCTCACTGTGCAGTGAGAGGTACTGCCCTCACGTGTGGCCTCTCCTTTCTCAAACCCCAGATAGGTCCTTCTTATGTGAGACACTTCTGGTTTGAGGTCTTTGCTAGACAGCTGCCTGGGAAAGCCCAAACTTCTGTGACCTTGCAGTCACTTATATTCAAAAAGGAATCTTTTTCCTTGACTCCCTTTGGAATTTATCTAGATTTTGAAAATAGTATCATAAGAAAGATAAAGGGAAGATTAAGGAATGATGAAAAGCTGCTATTCATATTTCTTTTTTTTATTAGGAACATTTTTTGTTTTAAGTTCAAATAAAAGAAATAAATAACTCAAGGTTATTCTCTCTAGAAACAGTATAAAAAAGCCAAAAATGTCTTAGTTTAACTTTCAGCAAACAACTAAAGGCCCTAAACATAAGTCCCTTGTGTCATTGGAGATGCTATAAGGTATGTAAGGTAAGGTATCCAATCCCCCTACTCAAGCAGGTCCAGCTACTGCAGGTTGCCATAGATATTGTGTAGTTGGGTTTTGAATATCTCCAGGAATGGAGAGTCCACAGTCTCTCTGGGCAACCAGTTTCAGTGTTCAACCACACTGAACCACAATGTTCAGCTCACAGAGAAGTATTGTCTTATGTTTGTAGGTGGATTTTCCTGGGTTTTAGGTTGTGCCCCTTTCCTCTTGTCCTGTAACTGGATGAGAATCCATTGGCCTATTTCTCCCTATACCCTCCCTTCAGATATTTATATGCATTGTTAAGGCCCCTTGAGCCTTTTTTCTTTGTCAGGCTGAATTATCTCAGCTCTCTCAGCCTTTTCTTGTATCACACATGCTGCAGTCCCTTAATCATCTTTGTGGCTCTTTGTTGGACTTGCTCCAGTAAGTATATATCTTATACTGGGGTGGCCAGAACAGAGCACTCCATATGTGGTCGGGGAGAAAGATCTCCCTCAGTATGCTGGACTTGCTCTTTTAACATAGCCCAGGATAGCTCCGTCCACCTTTGCCACAGGGCCACATTGCTGGCCCATGTTCAGCTTGCCCACCAGCACTTTCCTCCACAGAGCTGCTTTCCAGAAGGTCACTCCCAGCCTGTACTGGTGCATGGGGCTATTCTTCCCTAGACGCAGGACTCTGCGCTTGCCTTTGTCAAATTTCATGAGGTTTCTCTCAGCCCATTTCCCCAGCCTGTGAAGTTCCTCTGAATAGCAGTGTGACCATCTGTTGTATCAGCTATATCAGTTCCCTTTCATCTGCAAATTTGCTGAAGGTGCATTTTGTCCTATTGTCCAGGTTACTAACAGAGGTTAAACAGTGTTGGCCCCGATGTGGACTTCTGGGGAACATCGCTAGAGACTGGCTGGGCTTTGTGCCGTTGACCATAACCCTCCAGCATACTGACCACTTCTTTAGCCCTAACTTCATCATGTCTCTGAGGATATTAAGGGAGATAGTGTCTAAAGCCTCCCTAAAGTCAAAGAAAACAAAATCCACTGTGGCGCCTAATCCACCAAGCCAATATCTCATCATATCAGGTTGCTTAAGCACAATTTCCCCTTCACTCTGGATTGTCTTTGACATCTTAGTTCTTATTTAGAGAAACTGTCTGGATGTAGGGGCACTTGGTATTTTCTGAAAAAAGACTCCTTCAATATCTAAATACCAACTAAAAGCCACTTGAGAAAATCTCTACCGTAGCACATTAGTGCAAATGTATGCCACATGCAGACTCTACTAAGTAACATGAGGGTTTAATTTGGTCTGCTAATTAGACTAGAGAAGGAGACGGTGGCCAGACAGCAGCTGTGGGAGGAAAGAATGAACAAACTCAGACTTTTTGTTCATCTGGTCATGCTTTTCATCTTTGTTTGACTGTAATCTGGCAATTATTGTGCATACGTTTGTGTTCTTTAAAATTTACCCTGCAGGTGTACCCTTACTGGAGTAAGTAAGGAACTGCTGTTTCTTTCTCTCCCCTGTGGTTTCAGCCCACTGTGAAGGCTGGGCTTAAGGTGATAGGGTACCTGACCTTGCATTAGTGCCAGCTGTTTTCCTTAGACTTTCTTTGGAAGACTAATCACATTAATTTATTCATGGAATGCCACAGTGCTCAGCTGAGAGAAAGAGCATGCCTTTTGTACCCTGCCTCTGTTCCGTGTATTTCCATGGAGTCCATGTGCCTACTGCCTGATAGCTAATCCCACTGATAGTCTGATTTAATAAGAGGAGAGAATGATATGGCTGCATCCTACCCATTTTGCCCTTAGGAAGTAGGTTTTTATTTGCCATCAGATGTCACTGATGGAGCATTTGGCTTCCTTTCATCAAGTGACAATTGCAGTTTTAAGAGTACAGTACAGAGTGCCACTTTAAAGCCAAATGTCTCAATTCACAAGTGAGAGAAGGATAAAGTTGTGCAGCTGGAGGATGCTATTTCTTCTCAGCAGCTGTCATTGAAAAGGCATGTGAATGCTCTAGATGTCAGGTGTCATAAATGCTCCATCCAGGATTTGTCACATGCTTGGTAATATCATGTGAAGTGTTGGATAAAAGTTTCTGTATACATTAGAATACTTCTCCAGGCCAGCTTTCACGGAAATTTGCTATATTGAAGTTTTAGGAAGTGAGAAATTAATACAAGTGAGATCAACAGCAAGCTCTGCATGTCTTGCCAGAGACACAGAGCCTTTTTATGCTGCTCAAATCAAAATGTGTAACTTTGGTACAAAACTTTTCATGAAAACTTCTCTGTCCATACCCTCCACTCCCAGATTCACTAGCTATACCTACAAGGTGTCACCTGCACCTTCTATATTCTATAGATGTATGCATGTAGTGATGACCATGAATTCAACTGGAAAGAAGCATTATTCCAATATAAAACAAGACTTTACATGGGGGAAATATTATACTGCATGCCTTATGTATAGTATAGTAGTTCTCAAAGTTTTACTTACAGTGCTCTTCCCCCTTTCTCCTTATTTCACACACCTCATCCACACATTGGGTTAAAGAAAAGGAGGACACGAAGCCATGAAGAATATGCAGATCATTCTGTCCCCTCCTCCGAGGCCCTTCTTTGGAGAGTTTCAATGGTTGGAAATGCTGGCATGCAAAGGTGGCTGGCCCCTGAGACTAAGGATCCCACATCTCAGGTCTGTGATTGGTATGGTAGGTGTCCCAGCTTGCAGAGGCGCTGTTCCCAAAGTTTCCTATAGATTGCTTTCCATAAAGTAGGTGGATACTGAATTATCCAGATGTTGCTCACTTTGTCCCCTTTCCTCTTTCTGGAATATTTTCATTCTGACTTGTACTTGAGAACCACCGTATTAACCACACCTAGGAAACAAAAGCACTGATTAAAATGGTGAAAAGCATCATACTCAGTAATTGTTGAAGTGTTGTGCCTGGTGACAGCGGGGTCAGGGAAATGGTGAAGTTTGAATCTTATTTAGTAATCTGGTTGGCCTTGGACTTTGGTGTTAACATACAGGCTTTCTGTAATGGTCTTTTCCTGTTGGCCCTAGTTGGCTCTCTGTGCGCATTAGTCTGTCAACTATTGCAATCAGAATGTCTTTTCCTATTCCAGCTGGCAGTTGCTAAAGCTCCATGAAACAGAAATGGATATACAGAAGAACACTTTCATTTGTTGTTATGTCAAGTGAGGATGTAACACTAGAAACATAAGGATGCTTATTGACACAGAGGCCACCAGACACTGAGTGCTGGAATTCTGCTCAAAGGAACCAAGCCAGATGGGAAGAGAAAAGAAATCCCCAGCTGTCAAGTGTCACATCATTATGGGTGAGTCTAAAGAATAAGAAGTGGCATCTCTGAGCCTTCCAGTCCATTAGTGCCTCTGCACTAGGAATCCTTTGATGACATGTGCTTGTGGTTCATTTAATATCTTTTGCATCTTTTCAGATGAAGATTAGGAAAAAAGTTACAGTTTGCCTCCCTGCATTGAGTTCACATCAGATTTTATGAGGCAAGAAGGCACCCTTACATTGTTCTCTATCTCATGATCATAAGAGACTTTAATTCAGAGTTTAAGAGTTCAAGTTTAAAGAGTTTAAATCAATGCCAAAGAGGAGGGAGCTGTGGAATTACCAGTACCACTTTATTTTTTGTTATTGCTCACCATAAATCCCTGAATATTGTAAATGGCTGAAGTAATCATTATTTGTGTGGAAGGAAAACTCCTAGTTTTAATTAGTGCCTTGACAGAATGCAGCTGATTCACGGTACTGTACTAACTGGCCTTGGTTTAGATCAGAGAGGAATTCAAGATAGATTAATGATAATGGTATTCGTACTTTTGTCAGTAAAAAAGGGCCAGTTTCTTATCATTAGAGAAGCTCAGGCAGTTCAACTTACCTGAAGTGCTACCTATTGTTCATTTAAAATTAGACTTATTAAAAAGAAGGTTGCCCCAGACAAACCCCCAATTTGAATTTCATGGCTTCAGAATCCAGTTTGACTGATTTTTACAGATGTTCATCAGAATAAATTGGAAAAAAATCTTTTAATTGCAGATTTGTTATTTCCTGTTTTTATGAAGCAGTCACAATACTAGGCTCAGCATCTTAGATGTATTCGTTTATCTGTCATTAAGATTCCTCTTGAATTTTCCACCTTTCCTGCAACTGACAGCATTTCATTATTTAGAAGAACACTACACATAGTAATTAAAGTGTTTTGTGATCACACATAATAAACTAGATTAATGTGACTTTATTTCTTTTGATAACTACGTTTAAGATTGTTGGTGTTTTTCCTTTAGTAAAGGCTGGAAATCTTTAATTTTTGTTTGAAGCTAAACATTTTCAAAATGTTCACTTTTTGAGATAAAGTTCCAGAGACTAAATTTTGATTGACATTTTGGACATGAATCATCTTTGGCATATCTGAAAAGAGAAATCACTTGTCTCCTCACTTCTTAAGGTAAGGCAGAGTGCAATAACCAAGAACAATTCCTCCACTGTAAAGAGAAAATATGAGGCACTCTACTTTTTTAAGTGCTAGCCATTGAAATAGGCAGATCTGTGATAGTTCTAGCCTCATTCCCTGGGCAGATTGTTACAAGTTTCTTTTTTGATTCTTTTATATGGAAATTATAAATTAATCTGTAGGATATTTTTCTTGTTCAATCTATTACAGTCTTCAAAGAATAATATCTGATAACATAGAAGAAGACTTTCTTAATGGTCCAAGAAAAGGTTGTTCATGCCTTTGTTATTTTGGGGATTTCCAAAGACTGACTTATCCCTAATAAACCTTAATGAATGTAACTGTAATGAATGATGAGTGTTGCATTTATTTTAAGATTTATTTACCCTTTAGACAAACTTGGAAACAAATGCTCTGATCACTTGATGGCATATTTGTTCTTATAATTTTCTCTACGGATAAATTTATATTGTATATTGAGCAAATATGACTTTTAAAATGAAAACATAGTTTGATGTTCATACAAGAGTAACAATGACAGGAAGAAAAGGAAACGAAAATGTCAATCTTTAGGCTATAACAAGAACAGGCTACATTTGTATTATTTCCTGTGCTTAAGTTTCATTAGAGTAATTTTCCCAATGAATACATTGCATAGTACACTATTTCCTCTTCTCATTACCATCTTTGTCATGGAGAGGAGGTTGTAGAATCTTAATGATTCAGTTATTTAAACCTTTCTGATAGTGTCTGTATTCTGAATGAGCTCTCTGTTTCACCTCTTCCCTAAGGTTACTGTTCCTGAGAATAGGCATTGCTTTCAAATCAAATTACTCAACAATGAAAAGGGCAAGATAGCTTAGATTGCTATTATCGCAATTACACAATTATAGCAAGGATCAGAGAAAAGGCACATTCTCAATCCTTCACTAGCGCTTCACTGTGAAGCAGAGCAAGCAATAGTAATTACTGTACACGCATTTGATGCAAAGCTCACTGGAAATCATGGATCAATGGTAAAGAATTGATTCAGTCAGTGTCAGATCAGGAGTTCTTGGATTTTGTGTCAGCTAGTATCAAAAGCCTCAATGCTGCATCCAAAACTCTGGTGATCACTGATGCTGTGATGTCTACAGTTTTTGCCATCTTGAAAAATGTACGAATGTGATTGATCATGTGCATCTGAAATTTTGCATTCGAATGGTGGGGAAGAAAGTAGATCTGTCTACATTAGGATCAAAGGTGCTGGCCTGAAATACCGTTTGGAATGGTCTGAAAACTGCAAGGGAAAACACCACAGACCCTGGGGGAAAAAGGGAATGTGAAAAGTACTTGGTAAAAAACATTCAATTGTGTCATGATGCAAAGTACCTTGCTGCACACTGTGGCTGAATAGTCATCTGCCAAATAACCCTCCCCATTTAAAAGCATGACTGAGTACTCTGTGATGCTTCACAGACACCTGAAATACTCAACCAAGAACATTAAATGATAAAAGCCAAGATTAAGGATTCAGCATTTGCCAGTATCATTATGACCCTGAATGTGTTCACTGACCATCCTAAATGGTAAATATGCTTCATGGACATATGCCCTGTACTTTACAGAAGGCTTGCTTTCCTACAGTGGGCAGGAACATTTCATGAGAGCCTCATGGAAAGTACACAAAGAACAAATACAGTCAAGGGATTTATCTGAAAAGAACTTTTTCAGTGCAGGGATGTTGTGTTTACTCACATTCTCCTGTCTTGATTTGAATAAATAAAGTGGCGTCATGGGACATGCTGCAATCCTGATAATGAGTTTTGTACTCATTCACCCTGAGAAGTTTCAACTGATACAGTTTGCCTATCGAATGGATTTAAAATTGTATTGTCACTGCCTTGCTTTCTGCACTGATTGCTTTTGTATTGCAGCTCCATGCCTCAATAGACATTTTGATTGTCTATATCTGCCACATTGTTCACTTGAGTCTCTCTATAATAACCTATAATATGAAAACCTTCATTTTAATACTAAAACACAACATGTGCTCCTACAATGATTTTTGACTTGGGGATATGGCAGCAAAAATGCTATTTTGCTTTCTTTTCTCTGTTATTTCTGTGTATGTTGCATGGTAGGCAACAATCCACTTTTAGTTCAGCAATTCAGCTTAGAATAGTGAAGGAAGCAGTTCAGGGGGGATGTCATGGGTACAGCTGCAGACGTTTCCACAGTTTTGATTATCATGCTGCACACAGCTATAATAACAAACCTTGAGTACTCCCAGCTTATCTATTATCTTAAATTCATAAGATCTGAATCCTAGTTCTCATGGCAAAGTATGGCTGTAGTTTAACAAATCTCTTAAACATATAGTTCATTTTAGATATATTAGTTTAGAAAATAATGTTAAATGCTTTGCAGGACTGGTTAAGAGCTGACCCAATGCTTTGTAGACTGAATTTTATCAAAATTGAATCAACATGCTGACAATTTTGAATATTTTTTACTCTTTTCCTTGTACTATTGAAGCTTTTCAAAACTGTTTCAGCTCAGTCTCCTAAAGAAAGTAGTCTAATGAAATCATTATTGAGTTAACCTATGTGTGTATTCATGTTTATTGACTACTTCCTTTTCTTATTGTAAACGCTGTCTTTTGGGGCCTATTCCTAACCAGTCTGAGAGAAGGTAATAATATTAAAGATAAATTTCTATACGCTTTATGCAATGGGCAGTTGGCAGCTGAGACAGAGACATCTTGAGTAAAGGCAGCAGTGTGAGCATTGTCCTGATTGGATATGGGAGAACCCAGTGATGGGACACGAATCCACAGGAAGCCATCCATTCTGTTGCTTGCTTCTTATATGCAGCTGGCTCCAAGGATGACTACAGTTTCATTTGGATGACATTGATATAGGTAAGTGTTTTCCATTTCAAGATTCCTAACAAAAATAGGATATTTTAATACAATGTGAGAAAATATATCAGTGGGCTGTTCTTCTGGTATTCTAATTTGTGGAATAACTTTTTTAGGGATGAGAGGAGATGCAGCAAGAAAGAAAAAAAAAGGTAACATTTAACTACTAAGGTGCATTCACAAAGTGTTTCAGTTTTGCTTCTTGCTATTTGGGGCTGTCAGTTCTCTTTATTAAAGAATTTCATAATATCTCATAAAGGTTAATTATATCTCATATTTTAGGGCACAATTCTCACTTCTATCCTTGCTTCTGTCACTAAGAAAATTGAGATCCAGGGAGATTAAGCAGATAGATAGCTGAAGGCTGTACTGCATGTCTCTGCATTTCCAGAGCACCGTTCTCTGAACAAATTTACTTGGATATTTGGGAGGGGGGGCACCACAGTCATTCTAACTGCATGGTCTTTTTAAGATTAAATTACCCCGAACATGTGTCTTGAAACTCTAGTACATGTTGTAGATGTATCCTCAGTCAGGATGAGGGTAGCAGTCTCTGATTCTACTACTTACTTATACCTTAGGTGACATCTTGGAATTTTGCCATTTCTTTAAAACAGGACCAAATTTCAATTGTTTCAACCAACTTTTAACCCATTAGGATGTCCTGGCTTATTGTATTGGTTTTTGGATGTAGATTTTTTTAAACATGTACGGCATAAGAGATCTCACAAACCTTATCTTTTTTTCTAAAGAAAATTGATATTTAAAAAGGAGAATCCCATACACTGTAATGGAAATATGGAACAGCAACCATGCATTTTCAAATTTTCAGATTTTTCTAGTATGTGAGTTCCACAGTAATATAATACAATTTAAAAAACTAATTAGAGCATATTATGTCTTTGTAGGCAGAAGAACAACCACTTACATTTCTCTTTGAGGCCACTATGTCTTCAGATTTCACTGTACTTCTAAGCATCCCCTGAAACACCAAATAATTAAGTTTTAATATGAAGCAAGCATGTTCATGTCCAGTAACGCAAAATAGTGCACATTAGTTCTCTTTATACCAAAGTGAGAGCTTTAAAAATTCATCTGAAAAAGACCAGAGAGTAAGAAAAATATCAGAAGATCAGGTATGAGAAACTTGGTTGTTCAAATTCAAGTAATGAAGCTGCATTTATCATTTTTAATCCTTTATTTTCCCCCAAACTAAATTCAATCATCTATTTAACGTGCACTTCAGAATTTGCATTTGAGCTTGATGGCAATAATAATCAAGTGAGATAAATTAAATTAATATCCTTGCAGATACAATTAGTTTAATAACATTGCCATTTCCATTCCCTTTTTATCTGCTTTATCACAATTTGATAACGTACTACAGTAAACCAGTACCTCAATAAACTTCTCTCTGTGCCCAGAATGGAGAGACCATGATTTCTTTTTTTATTGCTCAGATTGTCATATCTTGCCTTATATAGCACCTTTTATTGCAAAAGGAAGCCAAACTCTTTGATATAAAGGGGAATGCATTTCTCAGAACTGAAATGTTTATGTTTCTTGGGTGGAACAGAGATTTTTTTTTGCAGCCACCAGAAATATCATACAACCCTTTAAGATAGAATACCCCCTAGAAACTGAAGCTGGGCTTTGGATAGATGGAATATGGATGGTTTGTGATGAGGAACCACAAACCTAGGGCCCCTGACTAGGGCTGAGAAGCTGCTATTGCAATGGTCTCCCTCCAATGGCAGCCTTCATGCACGCTACCTGCTGGAGTCCCTGGACTTGTGTCAGGGCAGGGCCCATAGTCTCCCCAGTAATCCCCTGGATTAGGTGTCATGAAGACCTTTTCTTTGATACAGATGATATTTCTCAGCAGGAAGCAAACACCAGTTAAAGTGTATCTGCATAGCTGATTTTCATCCCTTCCAGTTTCTGCAGTATCTGAGGACCCAACTAGTATGTCCTTCTCATCAGAAAGGACACATTTCTGTGGGAGCTCTGCTGTAGTAATTTTGCTGGGTCAGCAGTCTATTAACACTGGCAGTTTCAGCTACCACGTTCATAATTGTCCTCTGTATGTGTACCGAAAAGATTAATATACACATACAAACCTTTCAGGCCAATGTGTGGGCTGGTTAATAGTTCACCAAGTGTTATCAGCTACATTAGTACTCCCACTTATCCTTGGTACTGCTGCTGTGTGTGCCTGTAGCAATTCTTAGTAGAAGGGTTATTCATTATACCAATAGCTAGTGTTTGGGACCTTGGGGCCTTCCCAGATTCAGTAGAAGGGAACGAGCCATTTGAGGAAAGGAGTTTCAGTCCCTTGCTGGATCCAAGACTTCTGCATTAATTATACCTAACTTTTCACATACATTTTTTGCTCTTAGATCCAGATCTGGTGCTGGGAGTGAAGTTGACAAACTCAAGTGCCATATGTCTGCGGAAAATTAAGCCCTTTGGAAAGTTCTTCTTGTTGTTTACTCTTCTGTGTCAGCATACTAGAACAGATAATTAAAGCCATTTCTTGTCTCTTGCTACAGAGAAAATATGGGGAGAGCATAGCGGTTTAAAGGTGAAAGCCTTTTATCAGGGAGTAGAAGACCTGAGGAAATAGATTTTGTACATGTTTATAACTGTTTATTTTGATAAAGTATGACATAAGCATCAAATAAGAAAAGTAAAATTCATGCAGAAAACTGAACACGGTGTGAGTCTGCTTTCATTAATGTCAATAGCTTTTCCTGTGACCACAATGTCACAGTTTATTATTTCTGATGTAAATAGCTTTTTAAAAAAAAGATGAAAGAAAAAATGAGGAAGTGGGGGTGAGACAGAAAACTTGCACAGAGCACTGTTACCTTCTGTGCCAATATGATTCAGAAGAAATTTGAATGTGGCTGTGCTCACACACATCCTGTTGAAGTATTTTCAGTTTCATCAAGGCCCAGAAGAAGAGCTCTCTTGTGGCTGCTCTGACAGGCTATTTAACTGCAGAGATCAGTGACAGCTGAAGCTAAACACATTCAGCCTTTGCAAAGAAGCTTAAACATACCAATAATGAAATAAATGGAAAACAAAGAAGGTTTGTAGATCTATAAAAGAACTGATGAACAACTGACACAAATTCTACCTTTTAGGAACCTCTGAAGGGTCCCCTTCAAGGGTCCTTAATCTTCTTGTTTCTCAGGACTTTTTTTTTTTCTTTGCAAGACCTTTTTCCTATATTAGGATTTTTTGCTACTTCTGTTAGTGTTGCTTTTAAAATCCAATTTTGAACAACTCTTCTCCTCTTGTCCTTCCTCTGCAGTGTTTGCATTCCCTGTCCATTTTTTTATTTGCTAAGTGTAATGGCTCAGGTAGTGGCTTCCCTTGCTGGGGAGAAATTGCACAAGGCCTTGAAGACCAGTTTCTGTATCTGACAGGATCTGTCTTTTGCATAAATATATTCTTCTTTGAAAGTTACAGTGAGACACAGCATTCATAAATTAATGGGAATTCATAATTCTGCTGAATAATATTTTACAGGTCATGATAGATGACCAAAAGTGAGAACACAAATAGTTTTCAAACTTTCAGTAAATTGATGGATGACCCAGAAATTTCTACTCCCATTTTCCCTTCAAGATCATATGTCGCACCTATTTTTAAAAAATATTTTCTAGGAATATAGAATGACTTCACACATATTTGAAAACTTTAAGAAATAAAAATATTTGAGGTTGATGGAAAAAATGATATAACAGCCTTACACTGAGTTTTTCCTGTCTGGGTTTGTGACTGTTAGTAAAAGGTGATGATTTATTATATATATATCACTTTTTTTCTGCAATGTATTGTAATAATACAAAATAATAAAAGTTTGCAAAATGAGAAGGGACTTAGTTCATAGCTGATTTTCTTTCCTGAAGTTTAAAAATTATATCTTCTTCTCATTTGAACATGTGTGAACCCACAGATCTGTAACCGTTTGTGTGGACCGAGAACATCAAATGGGTTGATATGAAATTTATCTGATTTGGATGATACTTTTCAGGAGCATTTACCTATGTATATCAATGAAAACATTCATAGATGAATTTCCTATATATTGGATATGGTCTAAGAACTTGAACATTTGGACACTTACTGTGGATCAGCTAGTGACAGCTAATAACACTTTATATGTCACAGTTCATTCATAGACCTGAATTTTTTGAAGACAGTCACAGATCTCACTGAAATTACTGGGCATAACTATCACTGTTTCTTAACATAAGTGAGAGCAGTTAACAGTAGCTATTGATTAATTAATTATTGATTTTCCCCATTTTGGGCTGAAAATATCTATTCTCCTGATAGCTACTGAGTTATGAGAACAAGAGAGAAAGGGGAACAGTAAAAACAAGAGACAGATAAATATCTATGGCATGACTCTGAATGAAAACTGAAGGGAAAAGAAATAGTTTTAGTAGAAGAATGATGGTTGAAAAGACAGATTAGGATTCTGAAAACAAAATTATGTTCTATTGCTTGTTCCTGCTGCATCAGGAATTTATGTCTATTCCCTGTAAAGAAAGGGGGCTGTAGCACAACAATCACAGACTCTGTCATCAATTTACCCCCTTAACAAAGCAATCAAGAAAACCCCAAATATGTGGTTAAGTACTTGGATAAAAAGTGTAATGTTATAAAAGAGAGAACAATATTTCCAGCTGTGTCATTTGCTATATAGGCAGTGAAGTGTGTTGTTCATCTGAGTTTTGCATAAGAAATACATTTATATTGCAATTCTAATGAAAAACACTCTTATTTTACATGGTCAGAATGAATCCTTGCTAGCTTGATCTTCAGCTTTTCAAATCAACAGAGAAACTCTAATATATTTTCAATAGACTCTGGAGCAGACCCTTTCTCCCATGCACTCAAAATGACTTACAATCAATTTATTGCAAGAATCCACTTCAGAAAGTCTGCAAACTACAAATATGCAGTTTCATAGGAAAGCTAGCATCAGTTGCCTAAAAATAGACTCAATTTCAGTACACTGATCCAGATGCCTGCCTGTGAAGAATTTACTCCCTGTGCATATTCTAGCTAGCTCTTAGGGGCTTGAATAAGAGAGCCAGAAGACTATGTTTAAGGAAGAGATGACAAGCGCCTCTTTTTATCAAATGTTCTTTGTACCAAAATGGAAATACTCAAAGAGTTCATTTTGATGGCATGTTATTTCTCCCCCCGACAATAACTTGTCAGGTGACTGATTTAAGGAGTGTTATAAAGAAATGGATGAGCCACTTACATACATACAAATGAGTTTGTAAAGATACAGTCCATACAATCTGCTGTAATGCAGTGGCTTCATTTTTTCCTGACTGTATCTATACCTTAATATTTGGGATTATTTTGCAGCTCCTGGCCATGCAGGCAAACCCCAGCAATGTCCCAGGTCCCAGCAGAGATAAGATCAGGTGAAATGTCTCCCTCCCTGTACACTCCTTCCCTCACAGAATATTTTGGATTCAAAAGTATGACATAAGAAGATGAGGAGGCAAGGATATGAGGTATTGCTCTGAGGAAGCAGGTGGGGAACTAGAGAAAGAGCAGCAGGGAGGTCGGAATAGAATACTGCCTGGAGTAAGAATTGACCAGAAAAGAATGAAAAGGGTGAGGATTAGCATTCTGCTTTAGGAGGTAATAACACACTATTGTGTGTTTCTGACTCCTTGCAAGGTGGAATATGGGAGTTCTGGGAGTCCTGATTAGGGTTGAGAGGGGGTCATGGGAGTACCAACAATTTTTTTTCTTTGCTTCATCGGTTAAAGCACATCATACCAAATTTCATGAAATGAGCAGCCTAATGGAAAAAGCAGGAATATTGGTAGACATTGATAAAAAAACTCCCTGACAAATTTAACTGGTCTGTATTTAGCACTGTAAGAAAGTTGCAGTGAGTCTTATGATTCTTTCAAGGACCCCAGTTCAGAATCAGTAGCAAAAATGGCAAAAGGTTTGATGCCAACAAATAAGTTTTGATAATCAAAAAGACGATTATTCCTAAAATAGTTGTGAGACAGCTATGCTAGGAAGCCTGACCCTCTCCTCTCTTTCCCCAACAAACAGAGAAACTCTTGGGCAGAGAGTCACCCTCACTATGAATGCAAGGGGGAAAGATGAATTTCACGTGAAGTGCCTGACACGTGGCCGCAGGTGCAAATGGTGCTTGACCAGATCCCCCAGGGTCAGTTCTCTAGGAGACAACTCAGTTTGACAGGGAAGAGGTCCAGAATGATGATGACAGAGCTGAGAAGACACCATATGCTCATTCGGATACCCAATTGTGCAGACAGCGAGAAAACTGTGCTTTGGAGCCTGAGGTAGAGCTCTGGAGCCTAGGTATCTTCTAAATGATAGAAAGACACTTCTCCTTTTCTTTTGCAAATCTACCCCCAGCATTTCCTAAAAATATCAACCCAACAGAAATATATTCCAGCATTTTATACCATTGCAAGAACTGCCAGTGTCTTGCTGATATGGACAGGGATTTCACTGAGTCAGTGGAGAACAGAGCCAGAACCTGATGTGACTGCACCTGCTAGCAAGGGCTGCCCACTGTGACTTCCTTCCTTTTCTCTCCCTCTGTCCCTGTTTCTGAAACACTCCCTGCCATCTCCACCAACTGTTGCTGAAGAATATTCATCTTTTACAAGTTCAGTGATGCAAACTGTGGGAGAGGTGCACAAAGTGCCTGGGTGCAGGCTGGGTGCTCCTTGGCGTTTGTATATGCTGGCCATAGCATCTGAACCTGAGAAGGGTAGAAAATATTGCACTGAAATGGGGTTTTGGTGAGATTAAGTCAGAGTGGCAGTTAAGGCAAAGTAAGTCTTGTTCTAAATATTCTGAATATCTTTGCTTTTATCAGAATGCAGGAAGTTTGGCGGTGCCTTTCAATTTAGCAAAAATGTAACTTTTGATAAAGAAACACATAATAAAAGTTTTCTCCCTATTGTTTTTGCTCTTACTGTTGCAACTCATGTCATCCCTAAATCTGTTGCTTCCAGGCAATGAATCCTGACATATGCTGCCCCACAGATTCATACTTTGGTGCTGATATCTCAGCTCTGGACTCCTGTTTGTTCCAGACCAGATGTTCTGCTTCTCCCTGGTAATGGTTAACGTGGTGCTACCTCATTATACACCTCTCTCTGTAAATTATGCCAGGGCTACTTCAGAATCAGCCAAGAGCCTTCCTGAATCAATGAGACAGCTGGCGCCCTCCCTGGGGATGGAGTGCTTTACCTTTTGGATTCAGGCAGTCTCTACGAGCTGAGATCCAGGATGCCATGAATGATTTTTCGTAGAGACAGGTGGAACAAAAGAGCTTTGTAAACCTACTTCAATAGAATCTGAAGACATGGGGCTCTATTGATTAACAAAAAATACACATACACAGTCCAGTTGCATTTTCCTCTTTATTGATTTTTGTGTGAGATGGAGGAGTGAATTCTGTCAAACTAAAGAGTCCATAGAAGTCTTTTCTTTATATATCATTAGCTGAGGAGATTTTTGCATACATGGAGAGCTGTCTTGTGTTTTCAAAAATCAACTAATGCCCTAATAAAGCTCACAAACTGTAAATTGATTTCTTTGATCTTGTCCCTAACATACGATAATCCTCGAATGTACAAGGAAGAAGAGCATGAGATAACGTAAATAAAATAAACACCTGGTTAATATATAACATTTGTAAATTATGGTTTGGAGCCAACCCATACTCAGTATATTTCCTTTCGAAAGAAAAAAAAAAGTTTTTGCAAGGAGAGTTTAAACAGAAGACTTCTTTGTTTTCTTTTTCTGTGAAGACTCATTAAAGTGCAAGTTGGGAAATTCTCCTGAAAAAGAAGGAATAGACTGTACTTAATTTTCTCCCAACATGCATGTGCCTACTTTTACAGGAAGTACTTGACAAAACTCATCAAGCATAAAGCATTCAGTTGCTACAAACACTATATGACTAAAATAGACTGGAAGATTCTCAGGATAATTCCTAACATTACTTGTGAGACGGACTGGCTTGATTTATATTGCCTAGTTCAAACCAGCCTAAGGAGCACTCTGTACATTGTATTACTTCCCTCTGCCTCTGTCTGTATATTTAATTTTGTACTCTAAGACTAGAGACCGCTCTTTACTGCTACTTTAAAGTCTCTAGATCATTTTGAAACAATGACTAACAGTAATCACTATCCTTCCAAAGTAGATGATCCTCTAATATAATAACAAAATATGTTTCTGCTGTCTCCCTCTGCCAGGACTGCCAGGAATAACATCTAACCATGTCCAGTCTTTATCAGGTTTGCTGAAATGTTAACACCTCATTTTAAGCACATTCTCTTGTTTTCTTTCAAGAGGTGAATTTTCCAGATGGTTAAGTCATCAGATTTGCAAAAAATAAGGAGATTGGAGTGAAAATGCGAGGTATTAATGAAATTAGGAACCTGACAGCATTTTCACCAGAACTGTGTGACATCTGACAGATATCTCTAGTTTTGTTTGTTTTCTAGGCTTGGTATTCAAAGCAAGCATGAGTTCTGCGCAACAGAAAGAACTACAGCTGTGTCACTTGTCTTCAAAGTGGCTGCAGCAAAAGATCTGAAAATGCATTAATATGATGGCTATTCCTAACAACAGCTTTTATGCATCCTATAGAGATTCTGCCTGTCAGAAAGAGCTATTTCCTTAAAGGAAAAACACTGGTTGTTTTTTCTTTCCCGCCTGGATTGCTTTCAGCTTTTATTTTGCATAATCGGAAACAGCTTCCTCCTCCCCAAAATGATGAAGGAAACTGAAATCTCTAAAAATAATGCTATGTGTTAATTGCATAGGAAAAAAATGTGAATTCGTTGTAAATACACAGCTCATCTGTATACCCATGGTGCTCTTTATCTCAATGCCTTTCAAACAAAGGCTTAAACTTCACAACATTCCTGTGAGGCAGGTAAATCTTTTCATAAAAGGATTATTTCAGCTGTTACTGAGATACAGGCACCTCGAGGGTGAAGCACTGTGGTTGTTTAACTGCCCGTAGCCACACAACGCAAGAAGTGTGGGGACAGGAAATGAAAACCATCCTATCCAATTTAATTTTAGGGAGAAAACAGATAGGCAGAATGCAAGCTTCACAGCTGGGATTTGACCAGAGAAGAGGAAATAATGGACCTTGCAGAAAAGTGGCATAGTATCTTTAGTGACTGTAAGTAACAAGGCTCTCAGTTTTACATCTTATCTGGAAGACAGAACCCTCTGCAATGTGTTGCTCTGCACATCATCCTGAGATAGCAGACCAAGAATTAGGACTAGAGGGGAAAATGCAAGCTAGTGAATCACCATTTTCCCTTCCTGAGAAATCAAGTTATTCCTTAGAGGTTTCCTATACAAACATTGCCCAGCATTGCTGATAAGTTATGACAGTATCACAATACAAGGTGGTGGGATGCAGCAGATGTTTAAAAGTGCCACTGCAGAAATGTGCCAGAGGAAAGATTATCTGCCAAAAATGCTTATTCCTCTTCCCTACAGTCTTCTAACCAATATGTACCTGTTTATCCATGTTTCTACAGAGACTAGAAATAATTATGTGTCTCAGGCTCTCTCAGAGAGTTTTCCTGGTGTGGCAAAGGGCCTTTTCACTCATGCCACTGGATGAGGATGAAGGAATGGGAAACTACACCTTACAGCTTGAGGAGGTCCAAAGGTGTAAGCACTAATGAGGACAAAAATATATGGTTTGATCATGTTTGACTGAAATTGAAGAAACTGGAAGGAGGGAAGATGAGGGCAAAAGTAAATACTTGCTGCACTTAGGATGTTTTTGTCTTCTTTAAGAAGTTATCATCCTGGAAGCAAATTTACTCCTTTTATTCATTTTTCCTTCCCTAAACGTCGGGTCCTGTAAACCAGCCACACTCTGGTGATGGTGTTTCTTTGGGGACAGTCTTGCTATAGCATGAAAGTGAGGTTACAATGTAGTACCTCAGTGCTGCAGAAGAGAAAGACAGCTCTGGTCACAGAGCAAAGGAGCACCTGTCATAAAGGAGATGGGCAGAGGAATAGTGAACGAAATCCTGTGCCTATTAAAGTCATAGGAATTTTGTTTTCAAGAAAATCAAAGTTTCACTCAAAATATATTTTTGCAAGAGAAAAAAAAAGAAGAGGTGGGATATTTTATTCTTGTTTGTATACTTAAATACTTTTATTCTATTGTATGTGCATGTGGCTTCTTTATCTTTGAAGCCCAAGCTCTTTCGGTACGGAGTTTGGTGGGCTGTGGGGGACCACTACGAAAACAAGTATCACACAGTTGACTTTTGCACTTTCCCAGAGAGAGAAAATGCTTTTTAACAGAAAATCTGGCCTTGATTCATATGGTTAAGGTTAGAGTTTTAAAAATGTTCTGCAGTTTAACGAAGACAATAGAACTGATAACTGTGGAAATTTCAAATAGCTGATGAGTTCTAAATTGCAGAAAGAAGAAAGGAGACCAGCTTTACTTGTTTACCTGTCAAAAGAAGTGTGAATTGAAGTTACCCAGGTGGTTAAAATGGAAGCCACAGGCACAAGCACATTGACCAGAAGGGTCTCTGAGCTAGGAGGAAGGGACATTCGGCCTGAAGCTGTGGCAGCAGCTCCTATTGCGACACTGTCAGCTTTCTTAACCAAGTGTCATACCTGCAGCAACAGAGAGAGAGAGAGAGAGAGAGGACTAGGTCTCACTCCATTTCAATGAGGGACACCTGAGAGAAATAGAGATCAACTCGTCTTTCAGCATTCAGCAGTGAAGCGCTAACTTAGGAAGTTAAATGTGCCGGGAAAGGGCAAGAAAAGGAAAGATTCCCCTAGTAATCTTCACACAAGGAAGAACTAGTCTAGAAACACAGAAGATATCATGATGAGAATGATGAAGAGTCTAAGATGCACAGTTTTCACAGAAATGCCAGGAGGTAAAAGCTTAAGCTATAGAAAATGGCATGCATTTTTCATAATTCAATCTCAGTATTTTGTACTAGGAAATTGGTGATGATATAAATGCCATGGGAGTGTTTTCAGCAATGGAAAGTGCAGGAAATAACTTAGCTGTCTGTTTTTTTTTCTGACAAAGTCTATTGTAGCATCCTCTTATGCTACTCTTTAGACAGATTTCTTATTTCAAGTTTGTGATCTAATACCTGAAGGGGATACTAGAAATCTTCAGCTCAGAAAGTGAGAAAGGAGTCAGTTTGCATGAGAAACCTAAAATGATTTCAGTGGGGTTCTGAAGAAAACCAAGAAGACCAAGCTGGTTACAGATTTGTGAAGTGATGCCAGGATCTAGCGTGAATCAAATCTTCTCACAGTTTATTTAATATATAGTGCCATCTCCTTCTCTTCTTTCCTCCTATGTGAGCTACTTTATCTCCCACTCTGTCTGGTACTTTGTTTGCCTTCTCTTTAGAGAGAGAGAGAGAGAGAGAGATGAAAATGGTCTGAGGACTCATTGCTTTATCCCCAAGGCAACACTGCAATGAAAATAAGGGACATCATTGTCGAAATACAGTAAAATGATGGGAAGTAAGGAGAAATACAGTCAGGGAATGCCATCTAATGCTCACAGCCCTCCCAAGATAGTTGTAGCATAAAGCATCTTGCATTTGTCACAACCAATCATCCTGAAATCATCATGATACTTAGCAAACTAAGAGTTTACAGTGCTGCATATTTTATGGTATGTTCTATAAAGAATACAAAAAGAAGTATAGTGCAGGCAAATGAAATTTCTGATTAAGATCAATAAAAAATACAGAAAGATAAAAAGAATTTGTGGACATGTGAAACATCATTTCATGGAAGTGTCACTTGGGATAAGAAGGGTTCCTTTCTAAAACAGTTATTTGAAAGTGCTTTGCCTTAACATTTACTTATTAAGGAATTTCGTAGATCACTTGTTACTACTTGATTGTTTTCAGGAAATCATGTACCTACTCCAGAAGGCCAAAAAAAAGCCATCATCAGAAGGGATAGTATAGAAGGTAATCTATGACTCAGCAGCCTATATCTGAGAGGAAAAGACTCAGCAGAGGCACCCTCAGTAGTGTGCAAGAAGGTGACTCTTGCATTTTTCTGCCTGTCCACATTATTAACTGAAGTAGCCCCAAGGCTGTGTGGTTGGTACGTGAAGGAGAACTTGTTATGTATGCTATCCTATAAAGTGCAGACAAGGATTCACTGACTTCCCTGCTGTATGCATGGGCTCTGGCACTGAGCATTGGAGAAACAGCCCTCCCTAGCAAAGCCCTGGTGTTGTTTCCTATGAGGACACAGAGGCTTTGGATCAAGAGTGCATTCAGGTGTAGTTCTCTTGTTTTAAAGAAGAAATGTGATTTGAACAGCTCAACTTTTCACAGATAAGGCCAGTGATCCAGGAGATCCTTTTCAGTATAGAAGTTTCTCATACTGGGACGTTGCTAATGAAGTTAGATTGTATTTAATCAGGAAATAACACTGTACATCTATGCAAAGATAAAAGAAGAGATTTCACATGATTTCAGAGCTGGAAACACTGTGGGAAGCTAATGTCATTTGTAAGGAATGAAAAGAAAAGCACAGAACTTTTGGGCTTGTGTAAGACAGAGGGATTCTCCCCACGCTTTTAGTGCAGCACTGTAGTAACTAGCTGTCACTGTTAATATGTTCTGTATAAGGTGCACACACCAGTGACATTTCTGCATTTTCTTTCTATTATTGTTCAGAACCATACTACATAGCAGCTGCATTTTTCCAGAGAATCCAGCTGAGGTTCAGTCTCGCTACATCTTCAGGCATCATTTTAGCTGGTATCTCTTATTCTTTTAGATTAGTTAAGACAAAAATCTGCTTCTTGAAGCCTAGCTCCTCCATTTTATGTGGATAGGAACACCTCAGCAAACTTAGTTTCATGGAGCAATGAGTTAGTGACCGTATCTGCACACACCAAAGCACCTGCTGTCCTGACCTCCCCTTGAGAGGGAAGAAAAAGATGAGGATGTGGTTTCAGACTTTGCAGCTCTGTAGTAGAAGGAAAGAGAAACAAGAGAAGAGGGTGTTCTGCAGGCATATATAGATGGTCTTTATATCCTTTACCCCCAGTCAACACTTATCCTGATAGAACTTCCTTTTCCTTTTCTCTTCCTCACTCATCCCATTATTAAAGCTCAGCTGTCTGCTTGATCTCTCCTACTAGAGCCTCTTACATTTACACCACTGAGCTGCCAGCTCTCCTCACTACAAGCTTCCAGTGGAGATGGGCACACCCACATCTTCTGCTAAGCAACAGACACTCTCTCACAGCTTGCCCACAAGTAACTCTTGGTTGAATAACTTGCTTTCTTGGAAACAGTTAACAAACTCTTGCCCCTTGATTTCTTGCAGCTCTTTCTTGATGTCTGCTTTCTCAGTGTGCTCCAATGAACAGATTCCTTTTTCATAAGGATATACAGCAGTGGATACTTTCCTATCACTCACTACTTCTTTGAGCAATTTTGGCAGCAATTCCATACATGGCTTAGTCTTTTCATTCATTTTTTCCACCTGTAACTCCTTGAGTAATGTCATTTTCATATAGTCTTTTGCTAGCAGCTCATCTAGCATCAGCTGATAGACAGTAGTACAGTACTTCCATTTTCAAGAACCTGCTGCTGTACATAATAGGAATCCTTTCATCCTTTCATCACAGAGTATTCTTTTACATCTTTGTCAGATACTGATTCCAGTGCAACGACCTTTTCACTTCCCTTTACAATGAGGCTGTTTACAATCAGAGGCCATTTCTTGCTTTCATCTCACTTGCCTCTTCCATTTCCAATCTCTTCCTTTGCAAGGACAGTGTCATGTCACATCTCATTGCTGAGTTGTCACCCTTCCATTCAAAACTGATCTTGTATCTTGGTTTTTATCTTCCTTTCACCCTTACACAGTGGTACTTACAGGAATATCTCTGGGAGTTTCAGAATTTTGACACCCCCTCCTTCTAATCGAAGAAAGCACAAAGCACAAAGTTAGGAGAAAGCCATGCTAGTACTGCAGTTTATTCTTACAGATTCTTTTCAAAATCTTTAGCAATGCCCTCTCAAGCACACAAGATTAATCTTGTGTAAGTGCTAAATACAGCTGTGACTTTTCACTTGTCCTTTGTTTCAGTTGTAAGCTGCATGTCACATATTCTTGGGTGACAAAAAGGAGATTTTTGATTGAAGAACAGCTCAGCATGTTTTTCCTGTAATTAACATAGGAGAAAAATCAACTCTTGGTTCTGAAATGCTTGAATGCCTTTAAATACAGGGACATTCTGACACTGGGTATCCGGTGGGAATTTGGGATAAGAAATAGATATAAGCAGAGTCATTTTTCTTCAGACTTTTGCTAATGAGGACAATGGGTGAATGAAGTGGGCAACATATAACTCAGCTAAATGGTGTACTGGTCTTTTATTTATAGATTTGCTTATTGGCAGCAGCTAAATTGGGAAAGAACATTGCCAATGGTGCTACACAGTGAATATTAATCTATTAATCCTCTCCTTTTAAGAGACTAAAAACTGAGCGTAAATTTCCCATGTGCTTTACTATACTGCTTTTACCATATTCGGACTGTTTATCACGGTATCCATTCATTTTGGAGCCTACTATGGGGCATCTTGGTTTAAGAGAGTGCTGAACAACCCATGACAGAAATCCAGAAGTTCAAGACTTCTAGATCATTGTTTGCTGTACGAAGGAAACTTTGTAGGAAGATGAATACAATCCTCAGTCACATCTACTGTTTTGTGTTAAACAGCAGATGGGAAATGGAATATGAAAATTTTTGCTTTATGTCAAAGGGCCAGGAAAGAGTTCACACTGGATCCATGGGAACATCTATTGGCACAGCAATGCACCACCTTACTTGCTCACAAAGTATAAAAAACACAGTTCAGCCTTGATGCTGGAGCTAGTCATGTGTTTATATTGAATAGCTAGAATTTGTTTTTCTATTGAGATTAGAATATATTCAGGCTCTTACTTATTCCATTTTACAATTTTCATGTAAAAGCAAACATCCCTGAGTCAGTTATTCTTGTGAGAATGAGTTTAATCTTTGTAAAACTCCATACCTGCAGAATATTAAAACACATGAACATCTCCCGCAGTTGACAGGGGAGCAGTGTGTATATATAATTCCGTATGTAAGATCTGTTGAAATATTGCCATATAGGTATTATAACATACATATTCTTAAAATTCTGTCGATTATAGCAGCTGTAGTTTTTCAGACGATTATTTCTACATATGATTCTATGTTTTCCATAAATAAGGACGTAAATAAAACCTCAGACTATATCATACTTAATCCAAAGTGTAGATGCAACTTTCTTCATAGTCCATGGTCAATGAATAAGATTCTAGAAGGATTCCTAGCCTTCAGTTTGTAAGAAGACATTGCAGGGAATGTGGATTAGAAATTCCTTTGGGGGCTTAGAAGGTGCAAAAAAAATTATAGAGAGAAAAATATTCACTTCAGAAGTTCCAGCAGCTGGATAGAGCAAATAGCCTGAACACAATTTTGTTTAGGAGTATTATATTTCATATCAGGAAAAGATGGTGTCATTTGATAGCATGTGGACTGCTTTGTGGTTTTCAACTGAGGAGACATATGTAGACAAAGCGTTTCAGTTATCAATCATCTTACATATGTGTACAAACCTATACCTATCAGATGTTTCTCTGTGCATGTCTGCATGAATACAGCCTCTGACCCTGAAAACAATTAAATGTGTGCATAGTTTAATGAGTGCTGCTCATATATGGTACTACTTAAGGGAACAGAAATAATGTAGATGCTGATAGGATCTAAACTTAAATGGAGATGTAGGAAATCTTTCTCTTTGTGCACAGTTTTGTTAGAAGAATGACATGTTCAATGTGAGGTTACAGAAACATCCCCAAACTAGCAGCATCGTCCACAAAGTCACACAAAACCCCACAGGGGCTGTGTGCTGTTAGGCAGCAAACATGATAAATAAAGTACTGCTATCAGCCTGTCTTCTTGAATAGTCACTAATTTTAAAATAAATTATATTAGTTTCCAGCTCTCCCACTCCTACATAAATATAATGATATGATTTTGTTTGGTAGAGCTGTGCTGTGTGTCAGCTCTGTGCACTACTGAAGACTAATCACTGCACACAAAAGTATTATAGGACTCAGAAAACACACAATTAAGCTTAGAATACAGTAGTAAAATGGTTGGGTTGCTTTTTTTGGAAAGGCTGTTGTATTTTCATAGTGTTCTGCTCTGCCCACATATTTCTCCTTTTTTTTTCTTTGCAACAGTGACTTTTGGGATGAGGCCCGGCTCCTGCTGTAGTGGATCTTCTCTTATACACTTTGCATTAGCAATTTCCTGCTTCAGTGCTCCTCCACTATGAGACAAGCTTTAAGATTTAGTGATCGTATAGCAGAGTTGAATAACAGCACTTCCATTTCCTTTTACAAAAATTGGCATCTCTCTTGCCTTCTGTGAGTCTTAGTCACTGTCTTTTAAATGCACATAAACAGAAATTGCAACAGAGAATGGAAAAAGTAACATCAGCCTTTTTAACAGCTTTTAGGCATCTTTTGTAGGAATATAAGAACAAACAAGTTGATGCATTTGCATTCAAAGGGGAATTTTTCAGACAATGTATTTCAGCAAAAATCACTTGGCCCTCTTGCATAGATGTTGACTGCTTTCTGTTGTCACTGAGAAGTTCTGTTTTACTCAAGGAGGGATAGAGGAGAAAGGTAGTGCCCTTCATCTCTCCTGTCTCTTCTGGTAATTCATTGCAGCTGTGTCTTTTCATCTTTTGTTTTAGATTTTAAGCATGGGAAGCTTTCATGGCCCCTGAAGACCTTTCTGCAAACCATTCTGGGCTAGACGGTCCCTATTAGAGATCTGTGATTCTGTGGACTAGACTCAGAAATTCAAATGTTTTTTCCAGTCATGTTTTATGCTCCTGTGTGCCCACTGTACAAGGGGCCTGGACAGATAAAAGCTTTGTTTAGCCTCCATGCTGAGTATAAGAACAACGTTTCCCAGTTTCAGAATACCAGCAATTTAAACACTGATTAACCTAGAGAATGCACCTGAGCTATTGTCACTATCTGGACTTATCTCTTTTAAACTCTTTCATTGTGCAACCTGCACATCCTGTGGTCGTGAGTTCCAGAATTCACTTACGTCTTGATCTTTGCTTTTTTTGATCCATGCTGCCTTCTCAGTTCACCGGGTGAGCATTTCAGCTGGAATTGAGAGAAGCAGTGCAAAATCATGGCCTGTGTACCCTCTCCAAGCCATTTTCTTCTTTGCCATTAGTTTTACAAGCTGAGGAGTCTGTTTTGTTTAGTATTTCCTTACAGAGAGGCTGTAACATCGCTGTGATTCCTCTTATCATCTTTTCCTGCAGCCATCACAATTCTGTTAAGGTCATTTGCAGACACAGAGACCAGACTGCACAAAGTTAGGAACTGGGACATGTGACCATTTGTGAGTGATATAATGAAGTTTCTGACTTCTTTTCTCTTTGTCTTTAAAAAATGTCTAATACCAATTTGTGTATGTGTATTCCGCTGATTGCTAAGCTGATAGCTTCATAGCACTTTCCATGCAACTCTTCCTTGAATGGAAATAACATAAAGCATATGTTTAAATGTATATGTTCAAAGCATATGTTTGAATGTATATGTTTAAATAGGACTCTACATTTGAATCTACTGACATTGAATTTTACTTGGAAATTTATCACCATTTTACCTGGAAGCCACTCTAGAAATTAGACCTTTTTCCAAAACTTCACTCCCATCTTCATTTTTTTTTTTCCTATCCTGAATACCTCTGTATCATCAGCAAATTTTGGCACCTCATTATGTAGTCTTCTTCCATATCATTTACAAGTAGGTTAAACTCCAAATATGCCAGCACAGATCCCTGAGAACCCCAGGGGTAATTCTCTCCATTGTGAAAATTCTTAATTCATAACAGGATCTTCACCCCCATGCCAATGAATTATAGTGTTTGGAGTTTGCTTTTGCTGGGGGAGTTTGTTGAAAGTTTTTAGGAAATCCATGGAATCCTCATGAACTGCAGTATCTTTGTTTACGTATTCATTGACTCCTTCAAAGAAAGGTAGTAATTTATCAGGCATGACTTCTCTCCATAAAAGTCATATTGACCCTTCTCCAACATATTGTATTTATTCCTGAATCTAAAAAGTCCGTCTTTAATATTGTTTCTACCAATTTGCCCTGATAGAAAACAGATTTCCTAGATTCAAGTCAACATTTATTTTTTAAAAATGACATCATATTTAACATCTCTGTCTCTGAGACCCGTGCGAGTTTTAGTTACCAGAGTTAGTTATTCAGCACTTGTACATGAGTGCCTTTAGAACTCTTGAGTGAACATTATTTAGTCCTGGAACTCGATTTGTTACAAATCATTTTATAATTTGTTCTGAAATCTTTTCTTTTGACATTTAAGTTGGAGACAGTTCATTATATTCTTTCCCCATATAAAATAATCTGGGTTTTGAGCCTCACTAAGATGCTTCACCATGAACACTGGTGCAAAAATTCATTAAACTTTTTCAGCCTTATCTTCCATGAGCTCTCCTTTTACATCTTGATCATATATCTGCCTGACTAACTAGCTGGCAGCCTTCCCGCTTCGGAGGTGCTTAAAAGGATTTTTTTATGAATCATTTTTATGTCTTCAGCAAATTGCTCCTAAAATATTTTGGTCTTCCTTGTGTTTTTTTTCCCTTTAACTTGCCAGATTTTATGATCTTCTTTATAAATATATATTTTTAAGTCCCCTCTTGTTTACTGTAACTGGCTTGTGATTTTGTTCCTTTTAAACTTTTTCTGGTAGCTGTATACTGAGAGCCTCTAATATGACATTTTAAAGCAATCTTGCACCATATAAAAATGTTTACCCTTTACCTCTTGCTTTTATTTTCCTCTTACCTAGCTTTCCCTTTTTTATGCAGTCATCTTTTTGAAGATAAATACCACTGAGGGAACTTGTTCAACCCTTCTCTCCTATGAGCATAGTTACTGTGCATATATTATAATAATATATTAGACCCATTTGCAGGAGGCTTTGAAGCAGGCCACTGCTTGGAGCTGAGTCGACACTGGATTTTTCTCTTGTGGGCTTTCTAAGCAGTTATACTACACAATCATGAGTGGCCAGTGTCTCTTTCTTTTTCTAAGGCAGTTCTGAAGATAAAACACATCAGGTACTTCAGGCACCCTTCTGCGCAGGAGCTGTCCCTCAGGACCTTTGAGCACCTCCGAGAAGGTTCTTCTAGCACTTACCAAGTCCCTGACCTGGCTTCGGCACACACATTACGTGATCTCATCCCATCTTGCTACCAGAAAGGTCCTGCTTGATTTATCCACCAGTACCTTTTAGCAAAAGGAGGGGCTGTCTGAGGAAATAAAATTTTTCCTCCAGGGCATTGCATCCAAAGATTACAGAATTGTTATCTACTGGTATGCTTTTATTCCCTGCAAATCCTTACAAACAAAGCATCTCCCCACTGCAGCCTGTTTGGCCATGGACAAAGAACAGACCCTTTCTGTTAGTCCCAAGAGCACTGGGCTTTTATGCCTTTCCCTTAGCAAGAATGCATCAAAGTTTTGGGCACACCAGCTTCCAGTTCATCTCACTTTGAAACAGGGCGTTTGCGATTTGCTGGCAACTTTGGAGCTGGGCCTAAAGTTGGGGACAGGGGCATCCACCCTTTGTGAAATGGCTGGGATATGCAGGTACCCTCATCACGTGAATCACCTTGGTTCTTCATGGAGCTGCAGGTCTAGCTCTGGGAGTTGAAATAAATATAGTCCTTCCTTAATGAAAGTGAGCTCTCATTAAGAGAGCTCTCATTCAGAGCTGTGAACTTTTTAAGTGAACAAATAGCTTGGTTCCAGTTTGGTTTTACCTTCCTTCTTAGATAGATTTCAGCAATTTCAGCTCTTTGAAGAGTTGCAAAAATAAACCCTTTCCTATACTATTTCCTCAGTCATATTTTTGAAACTCTTTTCTCTGGCTCTGAGCATGGGACTGGGGCTATTTCAGAGTATGCAACTATAGTGGTCTTGGCATTTAGCCCTCTGCATAACAGATTACATTTTGTCTTTTCCGCTCCTCCCTTTGACATTGATGTTATCAGGGGCAACAGTCACCACATCCTTCTATCTTCTCTGATAAGAAATTGTCCAGATACCTTCAGATGTCCAACACTATTATATATGACTTGCATATCACTGTCCAGTTTTTCCCGGCATTGGAAACTTGATAATCTGTATGCCTGCAAACTGAATCCTCCTGTTGTCCATTTTCTTTCACTCAACATGAATTAGGCTCCTCTTCCTCAGACTGAGACCCTCAGTGTAAGAGGTGCAGGGAAACCAGTTACTGAAGTCTGCTTCATACAGAAGCTGTGCTGCCACGAACATTTCTATCTCTTTGGTAGCACAGGCACTGTTAGTCAGCAGCTGAGACTGTGTTGTGATGTCCTGAGAGTGTTGATAGTGCTCTTCTGTCTCCTCAAATTCCTCCAATTCAGCAAATTTACTAGGGACAAGAGTTTGGTTGCTTTGAGCACACTTCATCTACTCTAAGAGTAATTTATTGTGCAGATGATACCTGCACATTAGCTGAATCAAGTAGCTTCCACTCTCCTTCTGGTCTCATTAGATAGTTTGCTCCAAGCGTCTATAAAGGAGATAGTTAATTAAGGGTAATTAATCTATTATTGCAGTGCCCATCACTGAAATGGAAAACAAACAGCTACCTATTTATCATTTTCTCAGACTAGCTTTATACTCGGTCCAGTTAAAAACAGCTTTTTAAATCTGTGGATTTAATTCAGTCTAGGAGTTTAAACTATCAAGCTCGAAAATTTACTAAATTATAGTCAACAAGATCTTAAACTGAATAGATTTTAAAACGAGACCTGTAAATACGTTTTAGCTACAAACAATCTAGTATCCTGATAGTATTTCAAATATAGCTGAACTTAAAACCTAATTGAACTATCCCCACCTTAAATTTAAATGTAATGCCCTAAGACTAGCTGATCTCTACAATCCAAACTTAATCCTGCAAGGCTTGAAATTAGTCTGCTCAGAAATGCAATTTTTATTCTAAGCTGCCTGTTGTTACTGCAAGGTAATTTTATACTATATTTCTGAATATAGAGATATATGAGCTTGAGAAAACAGTACATCCAAGTTATGATGTGCACATTTATACCTAATTAGTTAGCATATGTTTTGTTGAGATGAATATATTAATTTGTACAGAGATCCATCAGATCTGTTAAGACAAAGTGAGATATGCAAGTCCCAGTTACCTGGGGAGCTGAAGCAATCATGGTCACCTTGCTCTAACACGGCTGTTTAAATCAGGGCTCTGTCAGCATCTGATAGTCTCCTTAAATCTATATGTGGGTATAGAACCATGGACACATCTTATATCCTCAAGAGGAAGATGAATCTTCCAACAATGTGCTCCTAACAATTATGTTTTATGATCCTATTATCTTATGAATGGTGCACTACATAAGCTCAGCACCTTTGGAAAAGGCATAATATATACTATCGACAGATGACATGAAACAACAGATTTGTCAGCACACAATTATATGGAGTATAGGCTGAAAAGTAAAAGACGGATCTGTCAGTAGGGTAAATGGTTGATTCTCCAGAATAAGAATCCCAGTGTAAGGCCTGATATATAGTGCTTGACTGGCATTGCATGACTATCTGAGAAATAATTATCCAGGAATGGTTTTGATCTTAGTAGTTGTCTGCTTTAGCAACCTGGATATTATTTTCATGCACTTGTCATTTGCGAGTTGCATGGATTTTCAGACTCATGGAAAAAGCAACTTGATTCCACTTGGCTTAATTTTTGATGTCCTCCAAATGTCATTGTCATCCCTGAAAATTTTGTATAACACAGAAAGGCAGATTCACAGAAGGATGTGCGCTGAGCCATCCTGGGAAACCTGTACTGCCCATTTGTGAAACACAGTCTACAGTGTCAGTGTGAGTACGAGCTGGTCTGCAGCTGTTTTGTTGCTACTGCTGTTGCTGCTGATGGACCCTCTCTCTTGTTCATCTTTCCTTCTCAAAGATACGCCTATCCTGTTCAAAGATATTTTGTCCTCCCAGTCATGTGCATATTAAACAGATCAGTTTGATTTCCATATGATGCATCTCTCTTCATTGCCAGCTCTAAGAAGTCCACCTATCTGTTGGTGGAAATCCCCAAGGTACTATGCATATCTATGTTTGTACTATGCCCAGGGTGCTGGTGTTATTCTTGTAACAATGTCTAAGGGCTCTGCTCAGGAATCACAGGCCCATTGCTGTAAGTGTGACATGATAATGCAGTCTCAAATTGCAGTAAGGGAAATTCTGGTTAGCAAAGGAAAAAAAATCTCGCATTGAGTGTTGTCAAGTACTGGAACAGATGCCAGGAGTGACTGTAGAAATCTAAGCCTCTGGAGATAATCAAAATTTAACTAGACGTGGACCTGAGCAACTTGATCCACTTTGGAAGTAAGCCCTGCTTTGAACAGAGTTGAGTACAGGACCTCCAGAGATCCCCCCTGACCAAAATTCTTCTATAATTCCTTAGTGATGTTGATAGGATGGCCTGGGGTGTATCTAGCAGATAGCACTTTGGAGAATATATTGAAAAAAAAAAAAAAAAAAAACATGATTAGGCTCTTGTCTTTTGCCTGTGGCTAAGGAGCAATAGCATGGAACTGTCACCCATCCTGTGGGGACACGTAAGATGATACCTTTGACTAAGAAGGGTTCTGACAAGCCCCTGCTGGCCTCATTACTTGAAGGGTTCTGACAAGCCCCTGCTGGCCTCATTACTTGAAGGTCTACTTTAAGGGGTCCTATGTCTCAAAAATGCAATTTTTGAGAACTCAATAAGGATACATCAGCAGATGTATTTCATTTTTGTCTCTGACTTGAAATATTCCTGTAGCTCACCTGCCTCAATGGATGGTTCAGAGGTGAAAATGAAGAAGACAGGAAACAATCTCTCTTCGAACCTCTTCACAGCCATTAGTGTTGCTTGGCTCTGTATTCACCCTACCACAAGATATATGGACAAGGTGTTAGTGTTGCGGGACAGGGTGAAAAGGCTTTGGGGTAAATGTTCAGAAAAAAAAACAGAAAAGCCAACTCTAATCTTACATAAAGGCTTGTTAGACTGACATTAAGGGACAGAGTCACAGAATGGCTGAGGCTGGAAGACACTTCTGGAGATTCTCTAGCCCAAACCCACCCCACTGAAGGCAGGGTCAGCTACAGCAGGTTGCTCAGGGCCATATCCAGTCAAGTTTTGAATATCTCCAAGGATGGAGAATCCACAGCTTGCCTGAGCAACCTGTCCTTGTGTTCAATCACCTTCACAGTACGAAAAGGTTTTGCTTGTGTTTAAATGGAATTTCATGTATTTCAGATTGTATCCCTGAGAACCAGAGAAAAGCCTAGCTCTGTCTTCTTTACTCCTTCTCTTGGGTATTTATACACACTGATAAATTCCTCCCCTCTCCCCAAGCTTTCTCTTCTCCAGGCTAAACAAGCCCAGCTCTCTCAGCTTCTCCTTGTATGTCAGATGCTCCAGTCCCTTCATCATTTTAGTGACCCTTTCAGGACTTACTCCAACAGATCTATGTCTCTCTCGTGCTGGAGAGCCAGCACTGGCACTGCACTGATGTGTCCTCGTCAGTGGTGAGCAGAGGGGAAGGACCATCTCGCTCGCACTGCTGGCAACGCTCTTATCTAGTGCCGCCCAGGAGGCTGTTGGCCGCCTTTGCTGCAAGGGCACATTGCTGGCTTGCGTTCAAACCTGGTTTCTCTATACGGCGACGCATTCTGCCACCTGGTGAAGTAAGAACAACAGTTTAACCCCCAAAGTGCATTCTTGCTACATGGTGTGCATGGAGCAATGCTAATGTTGTCCCAGAGTGACCTGTTGCAAAGGCTATTGGGCTCTCACTGAGACTCTCCACACTGTGCTTTAGAGCACGGTCCTTAGATAACACTCAGCTATTAGCGCCAAGTGCAACAGATACAACTTCATACGGGTGAAAAGACCTTTTTTGTTCAGGGGCAGAATGTTGTTCAGTGCATAAAACGAAATACTATCTTCTGGCTTTTAGCTTGGTAGCTTGACTTTATGGACTGCTACATGCATAGCTGGCTATTTATGCTTGAACGTGCAGTTTATTGCATTTTGCAGTATTATGCTAAGCCACAAGGTGGCACTGGAAGATTGTAATAATCCCATGTAATTAAGCCCTCCCCCCCGCAAATCTTTGTCAAAGTCAAATAAACTATGATTTTTTACATTAAATGATAGAAACTATGAGAATTGGTTATTTCTCTTTTGATTATTAGCTTCACTAGCCAACAGTTTTAATAAAGTTTCCTCAAGAGTAAAATGGAAACACATTCGTATACAGTACAGCTAATACAGCATGCAACATAGTATCTCGACATATCAACATTCCTTTGTTTTTAAAACATGTATTCATTACTACTGATGATCCTGACAGCTGCCTCTCTTTTGTAGCCAAGTAGCTTTAGCTCGGCAGCAACTAAATGCAAAAGCAGGAATTTCATTTCCTCTGTAATTTCTTTGATATGTTGCCTGAAGCTTTCTCTCCCCTTGCAAAGAAAAGACGAAAACCTATTTCAGATTTTCATCAGAGGTGAAAGTTCTTCCAAGATTTGTCCATTTTCTAAAAAATATTTCACGATGTTCTAGTCCAAAGTGTTTTGTTTTGTTTTCATACTGAATGTTGGTGTGGTATACAAAAGAAGTTGATTATTGAGGTGTTATTAATGGTGAAAACTGGCCAGTTTTCACATGATTTTACAAAGGATATAGCCTTCCCCTCTAATTTAACCTCATGTATATTTTTTTTTATTACCTAAATGCTAAAAATATTGGAAGCAGTTAAGAGCTGAGTAAGGTAAGAAGATGCCACCCATCTGAGTGGAATGGTGCCTGTCTGAAGATTAAATCATTTGCACTTAATGAAAACCTTAATGAAAATATTTGAGGTAATTCTGTTTTCACTTATGCATAGAAAACTAACTGGGAAAAAAAAAAGAAAAGATCCCGCTGGATATGCCTAAAAGAAACTCTTACAAGTACTCAAAAACAACAACAACAAATGCTCTCTGTCAGGGCCTTTTTAACCTTGATTGCTGTAGTTACAGTGTAGATCCTGATTCTGAAGCACAGACAGGCTTGACTGGGTTAATGGGAATTCTAGCTAGGTTTGGGAACTGGCTGTTTGGAATCAGATCCTAAGACAAATACAGTCTTGTAAAAATTCCTGTCACTATAACAGGTGTCCAAAAAAGAATCCAAAGCAAGGCTCAACTCCACCTTATTTGAAGGAAGCCTCAAAACATTCATGTTTCATGCCTGAATTTAGGGGTCGAAAACGTAAAACAGAGAAACTTCTGAGTTGTTTTCCAATAACTCATTTTGTCCTGTAGGAAAAACTATACCATTTTTTTTCTCTGTAGGAGATAAAATACAGGTTCTTCCACTGCGCGAGTTTCTAGCACATCAATGTGGCCTGGCTGCAGCACAGTGGAGAGGCCGGATGGGGATGCAGCCTGGCCTCTTTCCACCTTGGCTTCTGTTGCAAGCACTCTGCCAGTAAACAAAAAAATTCTGTCCTGCGGACGATCGAACTGGTGATGTTTTGGGGCGTAAACAACTGATGCAATATGAATGAAAGAAAGACAGGGGAGATTTCCCTCCAGTGGTGGTAGACCTGTGGGGGAAGTTTGCTGCCGTGTGCATTGCTGCCAATGGAGAGTGCTTGGCTCCGCTGCCTCAAAAGATACAGTTACACGGTGACGTTCTGGCCACAGAGCCAGGCTCCCTGCTTTCCACTGCTCAGAGACCCTCCATGGGGTGGCCTTCCCCACCCGCTGCACATAGGTGATGCTCCATGGGGCCTGGAGCAGCTGTCTCCATCCTCTCTCCAGTGTTGCCATCTTTGTTGGCAGCCCAGGTGCTCTGGGGACCCTCCTGGCACTTCCCCATCAACCTCTCCATCTTCACACAAGAAGTAAAGGCAACAGGTCACAGAATCACAGAACGCCTGAGGCTGGAGGGGACCTCTAGAGGTCATCTAGTCCAACCCCCCTGGACACGCAGGGTCATCCAGAGCACGTGGCACAGGGCTGCATCCAAGCGGGTCTTGAAGATCTCCAGAGAAGGAGACTCCACAACCTCTCTGGGCAGCCTGTTCCAGTGCTCTGTCCCCCTCACTGTCAAGAAATTTTTCCTTAAATTCCTGTGGAACTTTTTATGCTTCAGTTTCTGGCCATTTCCTCTAGTTCTATCAGTGGCCGCCACTGAAAAGAGGCCTGGCAAACTCTATCCCTACTCATAGGGATAGAGGGAACTTCTTTAAGACAGTTTAACTCTGTTGTGTTTTCACTCTCTTATTAAAAGTCTTTCCAGGTGATGTTATATACATTGATATATATTGTATACTTCATACACATTGCAGTTAAAGACACGTATACACACAAAGGCTTTAATAAAACTTTCATTATCAAGTTTTATGATTTCAACAAGTGTTGCTGCCAGCAGTCCCTAGAGTTCCCATCATGAATTAGTCCAATAATTGGATTTTAATTAAGAAATTCACTTAGTCCTACACTATTTTTGAAAACTAATTATGTCTTTAGTAAGATCACCCAGGTTGTGGTATTTTTGGACAACATTACTCCTTGGCTGGTGTGGACTCCTTCCATTACTTTTCTTTCAGTTCATTCTCTTTTTTTTTTTTCCTTATTTTTTTTTCTTACAAGTATTAAAACTCTATTATTTCCTGTATTGCTATTACAGAAAAATTTCAAGACCTAATGGATAAAATGTGGAATGCAAACAAAAAACTTTATTATATACATTATGTCACTAAAAAAAAATGCTTGCTATATAAATAAAATTAGAAGTTTTCTTTTCACTTATTATACCTAGAATCTTCAGATTTTACTTTTCCCCTTGAATTTAATGCCATTATTGGGGAGCCTTACTGCAAATTGTACTCTCATGGGCAATAATTTGTGTCTCACCGCATCTCAAGGATTTGGGGAAGAATTCTGACTTCACGCACACAAGTGTCACCTGAAATAAGTCCAATGAAGCCTGTAGGCTTGCTCATGCTTATATCACAGAAGCATTCAATGATCCATATACTACTAAATGTACATTACCCTTTAGTCCTTCTTGATCCTGAATGTCATATCTCACTCCAAGATTGTGTTGCAAGAATAAAAAATATGAACATCTTAATACAAGGCATTTCTCCTGAGATGATTGAAATATTCCCATATTTTCCAATATGGAATACAGATTAATACTACTTGATGGTATGTCTTTGACTGTAAGTAGGCAGAAATAAAAGTAGTAAAAAGAAAAGTCTCACAGATGTTTTTATATTTAGAAATATGAATACTACATACTGTAATATTCTGACCTTGAAAGAATGGAGATAGAATGTGACAAGGGACCCTGTTTGTTGTATTTATACTAACCATAAAAATACTTTGCTTGAACATGAAGATTTCCTTGAAACAAAAAAATCTATTAAAGATCTGGAGAGGGGAAGAGATAAGGAGAAAAGAGGGCCTCATGAACTAATGGTTGGGGCTATAAGGAATATTTCAGTGAGATTATTTACATGACAGATACGAGGCAGCTGGCCTATGCACAGTATAGTAGAAATACAGAAAAGCTGTGGAGGTCATAATCTGTCATTGTAGTGTACAGGCAACTGCAGTTGAATTCAATAGTACTTCAACATGCATATAGATGAGATGATATTTGCTCATAGCACAGGCTGATTTTTTATTCCAAGAGAGTCATGGTTAATATTTTAATATATCCATTCAAGAGATGGGAGAAAACTTCCATTGATTTTAATCAGACCAGAATTGCCACTCCAAGCATTGATTTCAACCCCAAAACTCTGAAACACTATGAAAATATCTGGATAGGCTCATGCCATACCTTTTGGCTAGACTGGATCAAATTTTCACCTTCTAAGCCCTCAGTATTATGATCCATCTTTGTCTTCTTTGCTTGCTTTCTTTTTTAAAGCAATATTTCCAAAAGGAAACACTTTGTTTGAATGAATTATGCTGCACAGCATTCAGATCTATTTTACTGTTTGCATTTCATACGTGTCTATCACATACATAGATAAATGATATATGACAAGTATACATATACTGCTTACATAGTTTTTGGATTTTCTGTATGTGACCCTTTTAGTTCCAGAAGCGAGAAAGCTATCTTTATAAGTTAGGGAAGATGTCCAAAAGTTAGAATATATTTCAAACCTTTAAAGAAAGCCCAATTGCATTTTAAAGTATAATAGGACTTCTAAAAAGTCCATTTGTAAAACATAAAATTATGCCTTTTTAAAGCCTCACTAACTGACAGTACCTTGCTAAGGACCTTATTGCTAATATCCACTTTATGAAACAGCATCCAAATGGTTGAAATTAAAATTATCTTTAAAAAAATCCAATATTGCACCTAAGCTGCTGTACCAATATTACAGAATCAGGTAAAAGTCAAACAACTGTGTCCCAAAGTTCTAAATGTCAGATTTTCATATGCATTGCACTTCCTTTTACACGTCCACATCTAGAATCCTTTGGTTCTTTTTATCATTATTATTATATTATTATTATTATTGCTATTATTATTGTTATTATTATATTTTATTATTATTATTATTATTATTATTATTATTATTATTATTGTGTTTTGTTTTCTTATTTTTTTTGCTTATTTGACCAAAAAAAAATATCAGTTCAGGTTCTCACATTCTCCTTGTTTCTGGAGAGACAACTGTGGGAAGGTGGAAAGCAGCAGTTCAAACAGCTTTTCCGCAGGAAAGCTCAGTTAAATATGTGTCCTAGTAGCCTTAGAAGAAGGGAGTTTAAGAGCAAAGAATCTCTTAATGGCGCCAACTGAACCAATCAGCCCCAATCTTATAGAAAACATTAATCCACCCTTAATACCTTTCCCTTAAGAGCCTGCTGTCAGGTAGGTAGCATACAGGTAGGACTGTTCATAGAACACTCTACTGAATGCAAGGGAGAGGAAATCTTGCCTAGGCTGAGGTCAAGAGGAGTTGTGGTTGTGATTCCAAAGGAGTTACTTCCCTCTTCTAAATTACATATATGGATCCAAATGAGAAAGACTGGCAAGAGCTAGCTGATGGAAGAGTTCTCAGAGGAACATTTCTTTGTTCCCTCTGTGAGTGAAGACATTGATAGACAGACCTTGGGGAAGCTGGATCAGGTCACACAGACACAGACCATAGAGGTGACTAGCCCCTTACTTTGGGTCTCAGCAGGAAAAATGTTGACCTCTCCACGGTCTCATTTAGTTAAGTGAAAGATGTAGCATTAAACCTTTCACAGGCAGGCTCAAGATACTCATTCAGGAGCTCAGTGTGTGTTAGGATACTGCGGATCCTGCAACTCACAAAAGAATTTGTGTCTCAGCTGTGGGGTAAAATAAACATTTTCAGAGATGCAAGTCACCGTAAGGTAGGGAGTCATTCTTTCCTCAAGAAATGGTATCTTCTCGAGGCCTTGGCACGCTGAAATCAAGTAGACTTTGCATTGGCTTTTCCTGCTCCCTGGGAGCCTAAGGTAAGAGCAACCATTTGAGATCCAAATACATAATAGCAGTTTCCTGCAAGGACCCATGGCCCAGATCAGCAGTGGACTTGTAGCAAGTTTGTTCTGTGCTAAGAAAGCAATGTATGTATATATAATATGTATATGATATTTATACATTACTAAGTGCAGGCAAAACGCTTCACTTATGGGGGCGTAATATTGCGATAGATAGGAAGCTGGAATAGACAGGAGGTGGAAGAAGGAGAAAATCAGTGGTGATTTTTTGTTTATTGCCCATTTGAAACAAGAAGTCCCTAGGCAGGTTTAGCTTGCGCTGTGATGCGGAGGCTGTCTGGAGGGGCAGGATGACAAGATGATTCCTTGCAGGCTGAATGCTTCTGTTTAAAACCATGACGTGAGTATCCCACATGTCTGGCAGAGGGATGGTGCTGGACATATGGAGGTGTCCATCTTCCAGGTGTTTGGAGCAGAAATAGCCATGAGGGAGGCTCTGGTACAGCTCTTCTGGAGACTATTCATCACCTGCCTCCTGCCTTCTCCTCTCCGCTTTTACTACTGTATTCCAAACTCAGCCCCCCAAATTAAAACAGTATTTTACGGCGTATTGAAACCTCAGATTGCAAATATTAATTACCAGGACGTGCTCTGAGAGCAGCAGGGATTTGGCAGGACAACTGAAACCCTCTCATTTCTTGTTCTGTACAGCGCTCTAGCTTGCCTCTTGGTTCTCCTGCGAGAAGTGATAAATCAGAGCTTTGCCATCGAGGCAGGGAGTTGTAAGGTTACTCTGTGCCATTGGTACCCTCCTCTTCATCCTGCCACAATGTCACTTTGGCAATGACATGGTTCGGGGGATGGAGGATGGCAAGGAAAAAGCTCACAAGGGGTCCTTGTAAAGGACAGCAGAAACAAGGTCAGCGAGACCTTCCCCTCCGCATGACAGTTGGCGGGATTAGCCACTTCATGGGGCGGAGAGGAGCTTTACAGCTTCACTTCGAGGGGCTCTCCAGCTACAGGTCCTGCTTGCAGGGGAGAAGCAGCCTTTTAATCCCAAAGCTTGGCTCCTGCACCCGTAACCCAGCTCTGCTCCAAGATCCCGTCTGCTCAGTGCCCAGTTTACGGGCGCGTTGCCCTGACGGGCTAAGCAGCTCTTTCGTTGCATGGGGCACCCCTGAAGAGGTGAAAAGAATGAGTAAATAAATAAAAAGACAAGAAAGAGATGCTGTCCCTGGCATCTTCAAAGGGCTGGGCGGACAGCCGGCTCCCGCGGGCTGGCAGAGGGGCAGGGAGGCTGTGCGGAGGACGGGCAGGAGCGGCAGGGCGGGCGGCAGGACGGCCAGGACGGGCAGCAGGACGGCAGGAGCGGCAGGATGGGCAGGAGCGGCAGGACGGGCAGAAGGAGAAGCTCAAGGCGGCTCACGCCGCTTGGGGAGGGCTCTGATTCATCACCCCGTTCAGAGGAGCGGATGGGACGCCGCTAAACTCCCCTTTCTGCCTCCTCCCTTCACCCCCCCTCTGCCGAGCAAGCCCCCCCTCCCTCCGCCACCCCCTCCGCTGCTCTTTCTCTCTCCCCAAGCAGTGAGGCTCGGACAGTGCTCGGCTCCAGCGCTTTATTTTAGGATGATCGGCCAAGGTCTTTGCAGATAGATTTTATCAGAAGTTAAATAGCGGGCGCTCGCCGCTCCCTCGCCAATAAGTCATTTTTAATAGAGACAAATCGCCCTGGACGCTCCGGAGCGCCGCTGCCGCCGCTCCTGCCCGCGCCCCGCGCCCAAGGCGAGCGGGCAGCTCGGGCAGCTCCCGCCTCCCGTAAGTGCCCTCCTCGGCGGCCCCGGAGCGCGGCTGTGTGCGGAGACGGGGAGGCGAGGGAGGGGAGAGCCCGCCCGCCGCCCCGCCGCCCTGCACCGGATGCGGAGCGGCCGCGGGACGGCCCGAGGAGACGCGCAGGGGCGGCGGGCTGCGCCTCCCGGCTCGCCCATGGA
>VWPW01023374.1:978781-1082661 GCA_013389825.1 Crypturellus undulatus
GAGCGGCGCGGGGCGGCCAATCCCGACGGCGGGTTGGGCGGGGGGGGGCGCTGCGCGCAGCTGCCGCGGCCGCGGAGCGCTCCGCACAGCCCCGTGCAGCGCGGGCGTTTCTCCTGCGCTCCTTCTTTATAGCCGCGGGTGGGGGCGAGGACAGGCGGAGTGTGAAGTGGGGGGAGAAAAGTGCGCGGCAAATAATCCATCAGAAAAGCCGGGGCGAGATCGATACGTCGTGTTAAATTTTAAATGTGTTTGCTGGCAGTTAAACTGCTCTCGACTCATTACAACAACAGCACTGGATTTATTCTAATGCGCCGCAGTCTGAACAACAAGCGCATTAATTCTCCTTTAATTGTAAACTGGGAGCATTTGAAAACCATTCAGTGTGCAAATTATGCTGATTCAATTACCGTTTAGTTACAGACTTCATTACCTGAATGCTTTTTTTTTTTTTTTTTTTTTTTTTCTCCTAAACTTTTTTTTTTTTTTTTTTTTTATTTTTTTTTTTTTTTTTTTTTTTTTCCCCGAGGGCTTGGCACTACAGAGAAAAGGAGCGAGTTTTCCAAATTCAAATTCCCTCAAAACAATGCGAAATATGAAAATACGATACAAAAAAAAAAAAATAGAGAAAGGCAAGTTAGGAGGAGTGGGCGCATTCTTCAGCTGGGCTGTGTCGTCTTCCAAGACACTAACGGGGGTGGAGGAAAATCCAGAGGATTTCCCTCTCTCCCACGACTCCTCTAAGGCAATACTTCCCTGTTGGTGCCAGTAATTCGCTGCCTGTTCTTTCATTTCTGGAGAGACTCTGGAATTCGCGCTAGGCCGCCGCGGGGTGACAGGCTGATGTTTAGTGCCGAAGCGAGAAGTTGTGACCGGAGCTGGAACAGAGTCACCGAGCAGCGGTTTGTGGCGCCTGTCCGAGTGTGCGTCTCTATGTGCGGCCAGGGGCAGCTTCAGCTCGGAACTGTAATTTCAGTAGCCAAAGTATTAGGAAAGGTAAATGAAACAGAAATGTAAACAGCTTTCCATAGATTTTCTTTCTTTCTTTTCCTTTTTTTTTTCTCTTTTCTTTTTCTGTTTTTTTCTTTTTTTTTTTTTAAACTTTTCGAGAGGCCTTAATATATATGTTATCCTCTCTATTCCCCTCCGTGTGATCAGGGAGCATTCAGTTGCGGGGAACGGCCTAAGCAAGGCTAGGTCCCCTTGAAGTTTCTCATTTGCAGCCATTCGGCTGCCTTGACATTTCTTGTTACTCAGCAGACCAGTGATTTTTTCTCCTTTTCCTAATGATATCCTGAAAATGAAAAAGAAGAAGAAGAAAAAAGTGCTTCCGCTTTTCTCCCCCTCTTTTAATAGAGCCATTCAGCCTTATTGCCTGAAATTTATAGAGGTCACGGCCGAGCAGAATGACTGGGAATTTTGCCGGGGTAGGGAAGGTTCACTGTATTATGTTTATTGATAAGAACATTAGTTAGCCTGGGCGAGACATGCATTTTCTCCTCGTTTCTAGCTGTGCAGTGTATTGAAAATGTTATATTTGATTTGCCGAGGAAATGCACTTCCTTCGGCCTAAACAAATAACTTAGTGCTTATTTGATAGAATTGGGAGTTAACCTTTAAAGGCTTGCAGTTATTTTGTTTCTTCAGATTTAGAGAGACCCAGAAATATTCAAAATGCTGCACTCGGTCATGAGGCTCCACTTCCCTGCTCTTCTTCCAAAAGCATCTTAGTCCTGTTTTAGCTGTTAATGTTTTCTTCCGTAATAATGCTGTGTCAAATTCAAAATCCTCAATAGGGAAACACATAAATATTAGGAAAGAAGACACTCGGAGACTGTAGCCTCTTTAAGGTTTGAGCTCTGTGTGTTTATCAGGACACCAGGGTTTTACACCACTCTAAATCGAAACCTTATTCGCTTCTAATTCCCGAGTTCTTCCCGGTGAATCTCCAATCGGACGCAGAAGGAGAATAAACTGCAAGGCCGTTGCTTTTCAATTCTTTATTTTTCCCGGGTAGAAGCAACATGCCGTAGGAGCGGCGACCAAACCACGCGGCTGGTTGGAAAAGCGGGCGAGCACTTTAACCGCAGCCAGGTCTCGGCGGCGCAGGTCGCGGACGGGCCAGCAGGACGAGGTAGCCCCTCACCGTGCCGCCCGACACGGCAGCGCCGGCGACTCCCGGCTCCCGACGGCCGCTCCCGACGGCCGCTCCCGGCTCCCGACAGCGGCCGCTCGCCCCATGCAGCCGTCGGGCTTTGTCCCATTCCCGCCGCCCCTGCTTGCTCCGGAGGGAACTTCCCGTACGCTGCAAGACAGGAATAACCTGGTTTCGCCGCGCTTACTCTTATCAAAGAGGCTTCAGCTCGCTACCGGTGCTTGCTCGGGGAGCATCGGCTACAGAGCTGAAGCCAGTCGGACTTTTACAGGCTGCTAGGGTAAGGATTGCTCTCCCCACTCTCTCCTGGGTTTTGTCCCCTTCTCCCAGCGAAGAGGTGCTCCACCGATGCGTTTGTAAATCAGGATTTGCACCTGTGTTAGTTTGCACAGTGTTTTTTTTTTTTTTTCCTCCGGTCCGTGTGGAACTAGCACAGGAGAGAGCCCTTCACCCCCCGGAGGGGTCTGCGAGCAGGACGCGTCCCGGGAGAGCCGCTCGGCGCGGCGCTTTACCAGGGAAAGCAGGCAGGGCTCAGGGCTCGGGACGGCTTCTTTCTCAGGGCCAGGGCATTAGCAAAGGCCCTGAGGGAAAGCCTCTCTATTACGCTCGTTTTTAAGGGCTATTTCGCGCCCTCTCTGCAGTTCGGAGACCTGATAACCAAGAAGAGCTTTTCTTTCCCTGCAAAGATGCCGTGGACAGCAGCGCTTTCAAATTGTCCTCAGTGGTGGTACATTCGGTGCGATATTTGCTGAAGGGGTAAAAAGGAGGTTAGTGGCTCCAGAGTTTGTGTACATTTAATTTCGCTCCATGTCACACTGTTTGCGGTCATTTCTGCCCGGTTAATGAAAGCTAAGGAGAATGTGAAGAGATATCACGTGCCAGCGGAGATAGTTTTTCTTTTTCCTCTTTTTTTTTTTCTTTTTTTTCCTTTTTTTCCTCCTTTTTTTTTTTTTTTCTTTTTTTTTCTTTTTTTTTCTTTTTTTTTTCATTTTTAGACAGGTGCTGATTGTGTCTCACTTTTTCGTGGGAGGAAAAAAAAACTCTATAGGCAGCGAAGATAAAAGAAAACAAAAAAACAAAAGACAGCCGGCATTGTCCTATCATAATCACCACCCACAGTATTTTCGCAGAGGCATTGGTGCTGAAAGCGTTCGAGTATTGCTTTTTTTTCACCTCCCCCGCCCCCCCCCCAAATAGGCGATTTCGTGCAATTTTCACTTTGACGTCGAAGGCGGTGAAGGCGGGTGCGGGGCGGTGGGGGGGGAGATTCACCGGGAGAGAGAGAGGTGGCAGGGGGACTTTTTATGCGACTGACTTAACACCGTCTGGAGAAGGTCTCGCTCCCCTTCTCCTTTTGAAGGAGTTTGAGGGAGTTTTGCAGCGGTGTGCGGAGAGAATTACTGTTTGGAAGGTGAGGCGCGAGAAGAGCCATCCGAGTCGGGTTTCTTGCAGCTGGTGAAACGAATTTACCTGCACTGTAGGTTTCTGTCAAGCGGAGGATGATGCACTCCCTCCCGGCCTTCCTTTCTCCTTATTCGTCAGGGGTTTAAGAAGGGGCTTCCATGAACGGAAAGTTGCTTTTCCTAATGCTTAACATACACTGTTTTCACCTTTTAAATTGCTGAAGAAAGCATCCTGGAACAGGTTTAGTCTTTTAGGTAGGCAACTGGATCCAATATCCCTTCCTTTGCTTGATTAGCCAAACCTTCCGAGTCAGTACCTGGAGGTATCCATTTTCAGCTCTTTAGTATCTCCAAGTCGCCAATTTAATTAACCAAAAGGCAATTTCCCAGTTGTCTTGGAAAGTGAAGCTGGTTAAGACACCATTTGCTCAGAATAGCCAACACTTGGAGAAATGAGTCTGTGAGACAAACTTCCCTCCTTGGGATTGGCTTCTGTTCTCCCGATTGGACTTGTGTGAAGTTAGTGCTGTGATTTATCAGATAGTTTAACTCCCAATTCGCTCTTCTTGTAAGTCAGCATTAAACCACCTCCTGGGTGCTTTGTAAATACAGCTTTAGCATTTTTTTTTATGCAGTAGATTGACATGTTGACGATTCTGCTTTAAGGAATGTGACAATAAAGTGGAAAACCAAAGGCTGGCAAGCACTTCATCAAGGATAAAAAGGTTCTGCTGTAAGGATGTCACTCAATTTATTGTGAAAGTCGAATGAATTACGTTTAATGAAAGTGCTCCCCAGATGAATATTACCAGCAATTTCCTGAGTTGGCTCTGTCAGATTGATATGAGGAAATGCCAACCCATATCAAAAAAGATCTCCAATCTCAATTACTATGCAAGCTTTCGAAGAGCTGCTTTTTATTGATATGATATATATTGGCGGGTTCTCAGTGCTATGGAAAATGCTCTCTGTTCAAAAGGAAAGCACATTTCCTAGTTTGTTACTTAACCCTACATTTTTCTGGTGGCTGTTTAAATTTCTGCGAGTGCCCTTCCTTTGGAAGAGAAATCACCTTTCACACTCTTTCCCTTTCTGTAACTGAGAGCAATCCAAGTCGTGTGTCCAGCAGCAAGCAGGGGCAATGCTTATTTTAGGAATTTTGTTCAGTCTGGATGGATAAAGGCGAAGGTCAAGAGAAGCGACTTTGCTTATTCAATGGTATTGGATCCCCTCATTATCAGGGCATTTCTAGGCTACAATCCAGAACACTGCAATATTTGTTATGATGAGCAATCCCAATATTCCCGCTCTTTCTTCCTCATCCCTCTAGGGTTTCCTTGGACAAATTAGAAATTCACTAAGCTCATGAAGAGAGAGAAAAGCTCTTATGTCGCCTCATCTACATAAGAAGAATTGACTTTGTGAGAGGCTTTTCTGCTCTCTTTTAACTACTATGACACTGGTCGCTGCTTAAAAATACATTCTCTTTCCCCAGAACCCATCTTGCTGGACTCGATGAAAGGAGGGATTCAGTTAGCTTTCTTCTATCACTTTCACGTTCTCTTTCTATTTTTTTTTTTTTTTAAGTTGTGAGGCGCTCTGTACTGTGCTGCAGGACAGGGGCACGGGCACCTGCACACGAGGAGTGGAATTCTATGCATGCAGCGCACAGAAAGGTGCATAAAGTTCTTGTTCTTATCCCAGCTCGGGTTACCCTCTGTGCTCCCATTTTCACTCTGTGTTACTGGATGCACGACTACAACTTTCTGCAGTGCACTCCGTGCTGTTTAAGAGAAGAAGAAAACACGGTGTATTTCCTGTCTCTCGGAGACGCGGGGTACTTAGAGCCGGGGAAGGTCAGCGCCAGCGCTGCCCGGAGAGCATCCGCGGAGCGGGGCGGACCTGGCTGCGGATGTGGCGGCCGGCGGCGGGCGCCGTCAGCACCAGGGAGAGCTCCGCGTCGGCTCCATCAGCACCGCGGACAGCGCCAGAACCGCGGGCAGCACCGTGGGCAGAGCCCGCCCCGCTGCCCTGCCCGGCGCGCAGCCCCTCGTCCGGAAAGCCGTTTCCTGTGCCCTTCCGGGTGCCGAGCCTTCCCCCTTGGAAATTCCTCTTTCGAAGGCACCCTGCTCCCCGCCTGGTTCCTAATTCAGGCCACAGTGGCACAGACCTGACACCAAACCCGCCTTGGCTTGGGGTTTGGCTGCCTTGATTGGTTTTTGTAAGGGAAGGAGGAGATGGGCTCCTCCTTCCACAGATCCACACAGATTCCTCTATTCGGTGTTGCTGCTTTTAATGGTGAAGTAGCTTCTGTTTTCTGGGAGCCGACTGCCTGGAAGGACAATATGTAGGTAAAGAGGGAAGTAGGGACAGGATTTTTGAATAATCATTGTAAGATTCCTGGTAGGATGACTCTGAGGCTCAGGCAGACTGTCCTGAGATGCTCAGGCTTCTCTCTTTCTGTATCAGAGCCGCAGCATCCTCTCTCTTTGTGGGAGAGTTCGGATACTTGTGAGAGAATCATAGTCCAAATGAGTGAAGGCTCTTAGCTGACACTGAAGCACAAGAGATGAGAGTGAGAGCAGGGTCTTCCAGTGCTCTAGGTCATGGGAGCAGTGGTTCTCAGATATAGTCAAGGCTTGGTGTTATTTTCCAGGTAATGCTCTCTGTGACCTTTGTGAGGAACAGCCAGATCTGTTCTCCCATCAAGCCTATGTCCTGGCAAGCAGGGCTCGGGGTATATCCCAAGCCTATCCCTGGCTTCAAGAGCAGACAATCACTGTTGAGATTCCTCACCTCTCTGAATCCCCGTTTTCTCTGGAGAACAAGCACTCTAGATGACAGGCAGCTTTGCTGCCTGAAAAGCATTTGCCAGTTGGTGTAAGTAAGTGGAGGACTGAGGGCGACTCCTTCAATAAAGGAATCTGATGGGAATGATCAGATTGAGAGAGGACTTTCTCCCTTCCCTTCCCCTCCCCTCCTCACCCCTGCATCCCTATCTACCCTCCAGACAAAACCGTAGAGCTGTTTATTTCTGATCCATGTTCTCCCATGAGAACCAGCTGTGAGCATCAGCTTTCACTAGATGTGAACCTTTTCCAGGCCCTTCTGATTACACCATGTTCCCTTGCCCAGTGCCTGGAAACTGCATTGTCTACTCTGGAGACATTGCTTTTATCTTCCAAATGCCACCCTCATTAATGTCAGTGTCTTGCAGTCCAGCCGGTGATGAATGTCTCAGGGACATTCATCTGCTTTGCACACTGCATCCATCTCTCCAGGCACCCTATATTTTCCTCCCCAAGGGGTAGTTTAGTCATCTCTCCTCCCTCGCCTACTGTGTCTGCTGTGAAATGATTTGTCCACTAGTCGTCTCTCTCCTGTCTACTCACACACCGGACTGCCCAGTTTCTCCAGTGCCCTTTGGGGGGTCTCTTCTCCCAGTATCTGCTCCATCACTTAAAGGATGATTTGGCCCCTGCACAGGAAGAGAGACTGCACTTTCCATTCTTGTGGATTGCTGAAAGGGGAACAATGAGGCCCTTCTGCTTTCTGGGTGTCTAGCAAATGCTAATGATACTAGTGCCCTATTTTCCTCAAATATGATTTTCTAATCCAGGCTCAGTTGCCACAAATGTGTCAAATGAAGTAAGACTGGGTGTTTCTTTGTGTAGATGCATGTGACTCTTCTACCTTTTGTTTTCCCTGAAATTTTGAAAGTCTGATAAGTGAACTACATTATTTCTTTGTATATTTTCTTAAACTTTGATGATTGCTGGAGCAGTATCTTTGGACTCAGCAGATTCCTTTTAGCAGCAGAATGGGCAGCCAAAATAATACCAGTGGAGAAGTGATCTAACAGCCTCTGAGTGACAAAGCCCCTTAATATTTTGTAATTAAAATCTGATACACACTTACAAAATTTATTGACAAAATGTCTTTCTAAAGCTATGTTTATGTATTCATTTAAAAAGAAAAGTAAAGAGACACTTAATCCAAGCAATATAATGTCCTTGGTTGAAAATCAAAAGATGCTATTTATCTTGTTAATTAAAACATGTGACCCTGACCCAGAAATCACTGAAGTCTGTGTTTTCTGACAGTTCTGCTGGCTTTTGATCTGGTTCTATGAGTACAGTGATTCTCCCTGATATTGCATACCTGTGGGAGCAGTAACATAACAAATAATTACTGGGTATCATATCTGGAGGGAATAAACCACACCTCCCAACTCAGCCATAAATTGTCAGGGAGTGAATTTTCACCTGTCTATTTATTTTCTGCTTTTGTCTTGAATATACATAGAGCCTTCGGATTAAAAAAAAAAAAAAATCGGGTACACTGGAAATATTTTCAGAATGATGTTAAAAATCAAGTGCTAGTATAAAGTAAATTCCATTAACGGATCTTCAGTATTATACAGGATTGGATTCCTATGTAAACCAGTAGTACATATGTGTGAAAACTACAGATTCAGTCTCCTGTCGATGGCATAGATCAATTTTAACATCATCAAGGATTACTTATTATTCGGGTATTAGCTTAAATTGAAAGTATCATTGGCAGCTCCTCAAAATTTTTAACTGACGGCATTTCTGTTATGGAGAGTTCAAGCCACTGGTACTGTAATATTTATCTGCACACTCATTTTTACAAGCCATTCTTGACTGAACTTTAGAAAAACAATTCTTCTGCTAGGGTATTTTGTCAAGAAATGTTGCCATAGACCTTCAGGTATATAAAAATGCTTATGTAAAATTAATGGACTGCTTTATATATTTACAATCTCATCCATAGCATTTGAGATCTCTGCAGAGGAAGGCGTGGGTTTAAAATGGAAATTATAGTAAAGTTGTATCTTCATGGTTGTTGCACAGTCAATAGCAGTACTGTAAAATATTGGGCTTTTTAAAATCAGAGTGTTCATTTGTTATTTGGCTCTAATTTAGAGTGATTTCTGTTGTCACTGTAGCTACTCTGTCGCTCATACATGGAGTTCTTAATGTTTATGTGGGGAGTGCTTTGCACATTTAGAAAATTGTGTAAGCAGTATTGCTAGGTAAAACATAGCAATAATATTGTATCTTTATGAAAGACTCAGTTGCTGACTGAACAGATATTTAAAGAGCAGGGGAATAAGAAGGAGTGCAAATACAGGAGATGTGACATAAAAGATATGCATAATAAATAGTACATCAAAGTCTTCACCATTAGAAAAGATGGATTCCATCTTGCTGCCTTCATCTGTAAATCATACAGTCTCACATTCATAATTGAATGTAAGGCCTACAGTCTTATATTCATACTTTTTTCTGATCTCTGCTTCCACAAGCAACCTCATTTGCATCATTGGACTGGATGGTAGTATTCACTGAAAACAGAAGTATAAGAGTATGGCCCTTTAGTAACCCACCTGCCAACATTCTGGAACTAAAAGTGATTTTGACTAGTTACTCGCACCAACTACGTACTTAACTTCAGTGGAGCCACTGGTGACGGAGCACTTCATCCGACCACATGGTGTGAGTTATGGGTAACATTTTTGGGCTCTTAATAAGACAGCGCTGCATTGGAATCAGCTCTGGGATATTTGTCTTCTTTATATGAGATCAGCTAGTGGTATTCAGCTCTTGCTCTTTGCTTCCTTATTCTGTAAATTTCTCTGCTCACTCAACTAGTATAGTAAGCGGAATAAAATATTACTCCACAGAATTAGAAATGTATGTAATGTACATATATGCATATATATGCATAGATATGTACATAAGCTTATGTGTATATATGCATATTATATACATATACTATATTTATGTGTGTTCATAATTATAGACTCTGTTTGTATCTTTAACACTAGCTAGAGCAGAGTGGGAGTCTTGAAAACGATATTGGTTAGGTTCAAGTCTGTTACAGATTGTAATGATATGTTTCATCTCTGAGTGTAATGTAATTCAAATGAATATGGAAATGTGTGACTAACTGGATTAAAGGAAGGTGCTTTTCTTTTTCACAATTTATGGACTATTTTGAAATTGTGAGGTTACAGTGTGGCGTTTTTCTGGGTTTTATACCTCCGCTAAAAGCAACGTCATATAACTATACATGTGTATATTTGCCTGTGTGTAAATGTTTTAATGGTGTGAGATGATGTGACATACTACAACTTCTAAGTGTTAGAGGTCCTGTCTCAACAAATAATCAAAACACAGCCTTCAAAATAGATGCCAATGGATTGTAAATATTTTTTGAATCTATACACAAGCTTAACTGAAGACAGGAGAATTACTCGAATGTACTTCAGTTCTTTACTGACCTGGGAACACAGAAAGCAAATGCAGTATGGGTTTTGTATTTCTGTTTTTAGGATATAATATTCTATTTTTCCATACCAAAAAAGTCACTGAATCTATAATTTTCATATGTTCATATAACATTCATATGTTATGAAGTAATATATTTGCCAAGAAGTTGCTAATTTGTACCTGAAGGTAGTTGGGATTTACTGCTGTTCTTATATTTATAAGCAAGCATTACACTGCATACGATCCCTTATTTTAAACATATTTTACTTATTTTTTTTCATAAGATATGTGTAATAATTCATGCTTTGCTTAATTATGAGTTTTGAAGTCGTGAGCATTTTGTCTACTGCAAGAAATATTTTGCAAAATATCTTTATCTTTGAAATTAAATATAAACTGTGTGTTTCAAAGAGGTTACTTATGTGATTATTTTGCTAAAATTCTTCTTTAAGAATTCAGGCACTATCACCTTTTTTTTTTCCTAAAATACAGAGATTCAAATCGTTGCATATCTGAGCAAGTCACGCGTGGCCCATGTCCAGTATTGTATCTATGTTTTAGATTTGAAGTCCAATTGCTATCGATGTTGAGTTTTTTCAGACCAGAGCAGCTTTTTTTTGCAAAAACATGTCCTTGAATGATGATGATATAAGGCAAGAGTGCTACCTTTATTTATATTTCCACAAGAAAATTGTATGTTGATTTAAGTGCACCCATACTCTTGAGGAATTTGTCATTGATTTCTCTGCTCACAAAATGGCTACTTAGCTTGATATATATTTTCATTTTTATAAGATGGTAGGAAATGATATTTCATTCAATTTTAGCTTGAGTTGCTTAGTGTGAAGTGACTTTTTAACACAGGAAGAAAGAAGAAAACATTTCTCATATATGTAAAGGAATGGCTATAAAAATGTTAAGTATTTCACAGGTCTAAGTAATTTGCTCTCCTGTGAAATTACCAGGAGCTAAGCAGTTTCTATTCTCTCATTTCTTATATTTTTTTCTCATAGTTGTTATAGGCATTAGTAAATACACCAAAAAGAATGGTCCTTTCTTTCCATCTAAGTTTTGTGGTCCTTCTGGTGGAATCTCAGTGTATCTCAGTCTCTCCTAAAGTATGACTGCATAATTTGCCTAGATTTTTATGTTTTGTTTGATTCAAGTGGCCCCATATTAGTGATCTATGTCAGGGAGAAAAAAAAATCTGTGCTACAGGTTGTAATAGAGAGATGATTTGTTTTAACTCAACAGGTGGAGCTGTGACTTTGCTAGCCTGTGGATCCATGTTAAAATACAACTAGAGTCCCATCACACCTTTGGTCACATACCATATATTCCCCAAATTTGCACCTCTATTTCCATTGCTCATGAAAATTCTTTACCCTCCTGTAACAAACCCTTCAGGTAATGAGAATCATATATGCTCACATGCTCATCAGGAGCTCTGCAGGTTACTGAGGAAATTAGATGGAGCCTAGGATAAAGATTTCCAGGTAGTCCCCTCAGAATAAGCTCTGCCTTGCATGACTGGTTGAATATCAGTCCCTGATTTTTAGGAATTTCATTAGCTACAGCCGTGACCTCATGTTTTGTCTGGCTCTCAGAGACTGTGGAAATATTTGAAATAGTTTTCTCTTAGCTATGTTTATAAAAGGCCAGTTACAATGGATTTATGCTAATAACTTATGTAAAAATAGCAAACTCATTGCTTGTACATTTTATAATTCAATTTTTGTTTTCTAGAACACTTGCATCTCATATATACTGTGGCTGCCATTTTCTGTTGCTTTAGGTGCTGTTGGGACTGAAAAATGTGAAGATCTCTGCAAAGGTTGTTTTGGAAATGAAGAAGTTGAGGAAAATCCTAGTGTAAAGACAAAACTGGAGGGTTCTCTGCATTCCCCTTCCACTTCCAGAGTTGGCTTTTTAGCCTTCTGCTGGATGCTTAGCCGCAACAGCTGACAGAAATGCTCTGACGTTTCCCAGAGAAATAAGACAGGCAGGCAGCTGGAACAAGTCCAGATGGAACAGCTGATGAGGGCCAGTCACCTGTGTCAGGTTTATATTTGTTGCAGAAACCATCCACGTACACAGTGTACATGATGGCCATGTTGCTATACATGATACTAATACTACTGTCTGTGCTCTAAACTTGGTGTACATGTCTTGCATGACCTGTCCAAAACAATGTTATTGAAGTGGTGCAATTGGGAATTGTACTTTGCTGCTTGTTTTCGACTTTAAAATAGCATAGATTTTGCCCTATGATCAAGTGGTGCTTGAGAGAAAGGATGAAGGACCCTTCTGTGCTGGTGAAATATCTCTCAGAAAATAAGAGAGTGGTTTGAAATGAATTGAGCCAATATTGAGCATGAGGCTCTAGCTACTGAAGTTCTAGCTCTCTATAACCTTTCAACTCTTCGATATTCTTATCCTTTTATATTCTATTTTATCTCCTTTATGTATATTTTACAACTAATTATATTTTATAGTTCTCTCTCTCTCTAATAGTCTACATATATCTGTATAAACATGTTTTGTCTGATTAATGTTTAGAGAAGACTTGCCTCCATATGGAGACAAGCTGTCGCTCAGCAAAACATCGATTCAGATATAAAACTAGATTTTTGCTGACATCAGAAACATTCATGATACTGTACTTAGAGGCCAGGTGGGGAACAAAAAGAGCACTCTCTGAAGACTTCAAGTCACATTATCTTCAGTAAAAACATACTCACTGCACCTAGATGAAACAAAAAGCCTTCAAAACATCTCCAGTCTAAAATATGCTGAAAGGATTCATCACATACTTATGAACAAAAGAGCAGAAACAAAAATGGAGAAGCTAATTCATGAACAGAAACATAGGCTAAATTAGTCTACTAAATTTATTATCAGTAATATGACCATCTACAGTCAGATTCTAGTAAACATGTCAGGTACATTGTGGAAATGCTATCTGAGTGAAATACATTGATAACTTCTTCCTAGTATCAAATGCCTTCTGAGTATGTATTTAAGGAACAAAAGTTGTCAGGAAAATGGTTGAAACTCTTTTATTTTATGCTATATTTTTAATTGAGATACTTTGACAACATAATTAATATTCAGGTTATTTATGCATATCAAATATATCTCTACTTAGGGGGAGTATTCTTAAATGAAATTTCAGCAATAAGAGTTACTTCCAATAGTTAGAAAAATAAACCCTACCACGTCTTTAGAGTGAAACTGCAGCTCCAAGCACAATTAGTGATCAGTTGGTGCAGAAGCAGCTAAGGGACATAAGAAGCAAAGTCTGTTCTTGTTCTTTCTTATCTGACCATCTTAAAATACAGAGATTTTTCATCTGGTAAATGAAAACAGATCGATAATGCCACCAGACCAGAGTGAAATGTTCTGGCAGCAGGATGAAGAAAATCTTGCTTCATTTCAGGCTACATGTGACCTTGGGAGAACTTAGTTATACTACCTTGGAACAACAAAAGAAAAAATTTCATTTTCTAGCAGTACCATCTTTTATCTTTATGTGGATTTAAAATGTAAATAAAATTCTGCTAATGCTACACATGAAAGTCATAGTCATATTCACTAGAAGAATTCAGACTGTCATTTGACCCATCATTGATTCAAAAGATAACAATGCATTCTATTCGTCTGCAGGAATCAAATTATAAGCATTTTACAACCCAATATTTTATACCTCATTGCCAATTTCAAAAATAAGAAAAAAAATTTTAAGCACTTCATTATAGATTTATTTATGGAATAACTTCATATCAAATATAAAAGTTATTTTAAATGCCACGGCATCTTGTAAATCTTAGTTGAGTACTAGAGTACTAGAAAGATATGAGACATGATTATCAAAGGAGTTTAACGGCTCATTCCTATTTCTACTTTTAACTTCTATGCACTTATTTCACCTAATTCTCCCACAGAATTTTGCAGCAGATTTTGCATAATTTCTATTTTTTCCGAAAATTCAAAACAAGCAAAAAACATGCCTGCTGTTTTAAAGGTGGGGATAACTAAAAACCCTTCAAATTTAGATTACAGGATATAAATGTGATTTTCAGCTTTTGGCATGGCAGGACATAGGAGTAGGTGTGATTTTTTTTTACCACAGCACAGACTACCCAGACGCCTGCAGATTTCTCTCCGGATATCTGGAACATTTGGCAGCCAAAATTTCAGCTGGTAGTTGATATCCGGATGGTTCCCTTGATCTGGCCATATGTGCCCGTCCATACCGTCTGCTGTTGTTTCCTCTTTTGGCCAGCAGATGAATTGTTCTGCAAATGTGTAAGCTGTCATTCTTTGAGACAGAAACAAACCCTTAAATGGGATGTATTGGAAAGAAACTTTCCTACACACAACTGAAGCTGTAATTCCTCAGGAAAAAGAATAGATGTTTCTTTTACTGGAATGTAAATGACATTTGTTATTAAATATTTCCTTGACGAATTATTTAGAAATTCTTTGGAAATATCTGGTATTGGTCGTAGGTGGAATCAGGACACGGGTTTAGATGAACTGATTTATCCACTGCTTTATTTCTATACCATGTGGAACACACTGAATATATCTTGGCATGAATTATTTTTACCTGGTTAAGAGAAACTGGAGAAGGTTAGATTAGTTAGTCTAATACTATTAGACTACAGATGCTTTATGGTGACAGAATCAAGAAGAACAGTACTTCCCAGCCTCCCACTAAATACTCATGGGTGTACAACAAATACTGATTGGTAGTATTAAGCTAAGAACTTGGAGAAAAAGAATCTTTAGAAAAAAAGTAAGTCAGTCTCATATTCCAGAATCTTATGTAGCTTTTTGTACCAGGAAGAAAAGGAGTTGTCACTAGAGCTGGTGGAAGGGAGCTCATCATCTCCTATATAGTGGAGGAAATTTCTGTAAAAAGTTTTTATGGAGAATATACATGTTCCTCTTGCTTAGAGCACAACTACATAGCCAAGTGCAAACAATTGCATGCTCAGTTAGCCCATGGTTTGAGTAGTGGGACGTGAAGCTTCCTTAATCTTGAACATATGCGGTCAAGTTAGGAATGGCAATATTTGGGCTAGTAAGTCCTGCCTCTCAGATGAGGCAGTAATTAGATTAGTAGATTAGTATGGGTGTAGCTGTGCACAAATGTAAATGGTTTTAGCTTGAAGGTTGTTCACACAGGGACAAGGAGAGTGCATTGTATTGGACCATGCAGATACGTTCTTGGTGAGTTGACAGAACGCAAGTTCATCTTAAATGAACAAGGTGAATATCGTATTTGAGACACAGAAGATACATCTTCCTGAAATGATTCATCCTTCCTCTGGTCAACTACTTTTTCCTGGTCTTTGCTTACAAATGTGTTTCTATGTTCCGTGAGAGACAGACAAGCACAGCATTTATTTGTAATAATCACAGTAAGCCTCAGCTTGAAGGAAAATATGTGAAAGCAAACTCATGAATCTAAAGGAAATTGTTCTTGTGTTTATTAACCAAGAGGGAATATTTTTCAGAATGGATGTGTCTAAAACGGCTCTACTGTTAAGGTCAATGAGTTCTAAGAATTTGTACTGACTATAACCAAGATTGCTACATGGTTTAGAGAAGTAAAACTTGTTTTTATTTTTTTGTTTTGCTTTTTTATGATGGCCCTTTGAGAAAAGTATAAGCAGAAGGGAGCCCTGAGGGTTAGAAAATGTACTTTCAATTTATTACAAAAAACAGTAAATGCAGATAGAAAAGTATGCTAGTTGTCTAGCAGCAGAGAGACTGATCTAAAGCCTGTCACTGATATAATGGTTTTTTTACCTAATGGCTCCAAGTGATTTTAGTTTGGGTTAACAAAATCTTTCACTCCATGGTTTCAGAATTTTTTATAAAGTTAAAAAATAATAAAAACAAATCTTTAACTTTTAGCAGAAGTGCAAGACAGTAAAAGATGCTACCCATTTGGGGCACCTCTAGGATTAGATATACACTCATCCAGTTGACTAATGGCAGGTGAACTGGTGGTAAGGTTGGAGATGGATGCAGTTCTGGTCCACAAGTCTGCACTCTAACCACAGGCACTACATAATGCTGGATACTGAACAGGAATTCATATTACAGCCACCATGTCTCTGTGTGAGGCAATTGCCCTAAGTGCCATAAACAAGGACATTCGTGTACAAGTGGGAATACTGCACCAATTGAGAACAATTAATGGTATGATAGCTCAACACATTTAATCTTTAATTGAAGTTGCAGAGCTCACCAATGAATAAGACAGTGAGGCGGAAATAGCAGAAAAATATATTGATTTGTCAGTAATTGATTTTTTTCTTAAACATGAATTCTGCTCTCATTATGCCATTTCAGATCGATGTTTTAGGATATTATGTGTTTTTGCAACTAACTCATCTGTAATAAAAGCCTTCAGAGCAGAGAAATATGATCAGAAAAAAGATTTAAATACACCAAACAAAAATGAACATTTCATGATGGCTTAGAAAGCTATTCATATCTCATTGTTATTGATAAAGACCTAGTAGAAAAAATGGTGAACTCTCTTTCTGGCATTCACAGAGCTGTACCATAACCTTTATATGTCATTAGGTTCTGCTGTTTCTGACCTTGTTTGAATAGCTGGGCTGAGCTCTCTGGAGGTCTTTACACGTTATTTATGTGATTTATACATTATTTTGAAGATAATAGTAGATAAAACAAAGGCTCTTTGCAGATGTGTCCATTATAGTGTTGCAAATAAATCCACATTTAATGCTAATTAATAAACCATTCACTGTTATGGTGAAGAGGAATAGCTGGATGTCATTTTTACTGACACGGAAACCCTGTTAGTTCCAGCCCATCAAAGTACCAATGCATGTCCTTAGCTTTAAGCACGCAAGAAAACCCATGGACTGCAATGAGGCTCCTCACATGATTAAACATTTGATTCCATCCTCTGCGGGACTGAGGGCCTGTGTCATGCTAAAGCATCTGTAAGTACTGTAAAAAATGAATGTAAGGCTAAACTCTTTCACTAGCAATAAATTAATATTAAGGGGAATCTAATTTTTCCATCTAAAAGCTTATTTCATGATACGCTTTTTAACATAACATGTTGCCATTTTCTCTACTATGGCATAAAAATTAAACATCAGAGCAATGTTAAAGGTCACATAAGAAACCACTGCCTCAATTGCATATCACTCATGAGGCAGTAGCATGAGGATTCAAAACAGGAAATAGACCTAACAAAAATAATTGTTTATTACTGTATATTGTGTCTCCAGCCTTGTTATTCATTTCCTGATGTGTATCTATCTGATCAATGAAGAATGAGAGGATCTTTCCTCTTTTAGCAAGGCCCACAGAAGATTTAAGTGTCATGCAGAGCAAGGTTTAAGTGGGATAAAGGAATAGGTTGTCGCTGGCTTTCTACACATAGCTAGATTTTACTTTACTGGCTACTGAGAAATAAATTCAGCCCTTAGGTGCCTGGATACTTTACTGGTCTCACTAAAGCTATATTAAAGCTGGTTTTAATGCTAAGCCTATTGTAAATTATAAGCTGCTAGAATAGTTGAAAAAACAGTGGAATGACCATGTGGGATACACTGTCAAAAGTAGGAGGTCTACTTAATCCACTTTTTGGTCACAGTTCTGTTTGGGTATCTATTTCCTAATGTCACCTTTCATGAATATTGTAAAATTGCTATTGGGGAGTACTGATTACCACTTGGTAGGAAATTATGAGGAACATCCTTGCTTTATTTGTATGTATGTATTTACTTTGGTCTTACATTTCCCCAGTCCCTGGGTCTGCTCTCTCACTCTCTTTCTCACTTGCTCTTCTGAAGGACAGTCTATTGCTACTTGACTGTCCACCTTGTTTTGGGGTGCCTTTGATTTACCATCTCTTTTGTTGTTGTGTGAACTATCAAAATGAATTCTACCAAGGCTGATGACTGTTCACTGTCCTCCAGAAAAGCATATAAGTGAGAAGAGGACCACTTGTGAAGACATTTCAAGCACAAGGCCAGACTTGGCTCAGAGTAATAGAAGAATATGCTGGGCAAGCCCAGAGGTCTGAAGCAGTCTTCCTATCTTAAAAAAAGAGTATTTTTTATTGTGTATTTTCCTTTTAAGTGGTGGACTGCCTTGTATATTTTATCTAGATTGCTGTGCATGATTGCTTAATCAGATGGTATCAGATTTTTACGAGGGAGGATGGAGATGGCCTAATGTGAATGAAATTCCATGCTTCTATGGACCAAAAAGATATGTATAAGAAACATATATACACACACGCATATGAATATATATATGTACGTGTATAAATAACTTGGACTGCTTTTGTGAAGTCCTTGCCAGGAGAGCATTCTCTTAACATTGCCCGCTTTTTGCAGGCTGATCCTCCTGATCTGAAGATTCCTATGATCAGGAGATCATAGTCTTTGCTTTTATGAGGAAAGACTAAGTGAGCTGGGCCTGTTTAACCTAGAGAAGAGAAGACTGAGAGGAGATCTGATCAACATGTACAAGTACCTGAGAGGTGATTGTAGAGAGGATGAGGCCAAACTCTTCTTGGTGGTGGCCAGTGACAGGACAAGGGGTAAGAGGTGCAAGTTGAAACACAGGAAGTTCCACCTCCATGTGAAGAAGAACTTCTTTCCTGTGAGGGTGACAGAGCCCTGGCACAGGCTGCCCAGAGAGGCTGTGGAGTCTCCTTCTCTGCAGATCTTCCAAACCCGCCTGGATGCCACCCTGTGCCCCGGGCTCTGGGTGTCCCTGCTGGAGCAGCGGCGTTGGGCTAGATATTCTGTAGAGGTCCCTTCTAATCTTAACTGTTCTGTGATTCTGTGATCAGGACTCTGATATGTGTCTCCCCATGATACTCCATGTTTCAAAATATTCTAGAGTGTGCCAAGAGCAGGGTCCTCTGTGTAAATCCCATGCCTGCCTTCTAGATGAGCCAGGAACACAGAAAAACACTCAGGGTACTGTCCTTTAGACAGAGATGTCAGACTTCATTCTTTGAGAAGAGAGCAAAGCACAGAATGAGATGAACAAAGATCTTTTGTGTTGGACAAAAAAAAAGGGGTTGTGAAGTAATAAAATCTGTGACTTGTTGATATCTTGCTCAAGTTCTGCCTATCTGGCTTGGACCTTGGTTGTATCTTGTCTCCTTTTTGTCCTTCTATATATGGACCCAAGAAGGTTACACTTGGTCTTATCCTATGTGCTTTGTCCTGTGTGACCTATTTTGGGCGTTGCCGAGATCTGATAGTTTGGGGTCCTATCAGTGAGGGAGAATGGCTCCGCAACACTTTAAAATGAGTAACTTAGAAATGTTGGAAATAAATAAGTCACAGTGCCTGCTGGAGTGCTCTGGCCGTGGTAGTAGGGAAAATGCATACCTATTTGCATCCCTGATCTTGGACTGCCATCTGAAAGTGCACATATACCTGAAAGGAAGATGATAGCCATGTCCAGGCTGTGGTCCAACTCTTCTTGTCCTTTGTCTATAATTGCTAGTGAATCATGTGGTGAAATCAATTGCATTATTCCACAGCTAGGCTTTGAATGTGATAAAAGTGACATAAAATTTGCCTGTCTTACCACTGACTTGAGGAAGTTGGTGCTCGTTAGACAACACATTTGCCCTTGAAATGTGTCTATGGAAACTTCTTTTTCCTTCAAGGTTTGTCCTTTGGTTCATGGAAATCCAAGAAATGACAAAAACTCTTTTTATAAATAATCATCATCTCACAGTACCCTTTAAACAGAACTCACATTTTAAAATTCAGATTTTTGAAAGACTTAAAGGCCCTCATTCTTATTAAAGTCAAAGGGAGATTTTCACTAGGCAATAAGTATAATAGGAAATGCATGTAACTGCAAATTATGCATCTGATCTATTTTTCTCTCTGTTATTTAAAAGGTAAATGAATGGGGAGATCAGAACTACAAAGGAGTTAACATACTGGTCTAGAGTAAAGCTTTATCTGCCTACCAAGCTGTCATTGCTCACAATAAAGTGAAGCTTCTCTTCTTATGCAAACACTTTTAAAATTTTGAAAGCCTTTGTAGGCCAAGCTGTACAGGGAGGCTAGTATTGCTGGGCAGAAATCTTAATTTCAGTCATATGCAAGGCTTACAGTGTTAACATTCATATGGAGTTTATGAATAGGAATCAAGAGGAAATTACCTACTTCTTATCAATAGTCACTATTTCCTCTTTATGTCAAGAAGGCTGGGGGAGAATATTTGCTATCTTTATTATCAAAATGGCAAGTTATTTCTTTTGTAGACTTCTGAAGTGCATGCATTGTGTTACAGCACAAAGAGTGCATGTCCTTTGTGCACAGAGAACATAAACTCTATTATATCTTATAATAATACTGCAGTATATACTGAGTGGAACAAAAAATAACATGCATCCTCAGCTTTCCATGTATAGGAGAGTTCAGCTGTTCCTTGTTCTATGGAGAAAAATCAGGGAGTAAAGTATAAGGCCTGCAAGGGAGAGATTTGAAGGAACCCTATGGCTGCCTACTCATAAGCACTGGCTGCTTTATAATAGAAAAGGAAAGGGATGGGCCCAGGACTCTCCCACTCTCCTATCCCTTGCAGAGACCTTGTGCCTGGCTCTTGTAGTACTCAGGAGGATGGGAAATATACCCTGCCCCCTTCAGTATGTGTTGTTCTGCTTCCTGAAGGTGCTCCCCTTACCCTTCTGAAGATCCCTTTTTTATGACACAGGAAAAGATGTTGGTTGATAGGCCAAAATGCAACATGAATAGAACATCTCATGATTTACACCAGCAAAGGACAATTTGGCCCATTATCTGCTTGAGAGCACGTATTTTCAGAATCCTGGCACCACTTCCTACCAAGGCTGGTGAAATTAGGACACAAACAAGCCCATTCATGATTTTACCAAATGGATGTAGCCGTTGCTATTCTATACCTTGAGCTGCCTAAGGTTAGATACTGGATGGTAACTTGCAGAACAGTATGTTCTGGATAGAGAATATTCCCGAGTCGCAAGTGTTCAGAGGTTGGGAAGATATTCTAGGGAAATGCTGTGACAATGGACTTGCCTTGTTGTTATACTCTTCCCTAGGTATCCTTTGTTTGCTGGAGTTGGCTTATCTGGGTGTCCTTGTGTTCTTATGTGAATGACAGTGAATTTACTTCATGAAATATTATTCTCCTCTAATTGTTGAAGAAAGGAAAAGCAGTTTTCTGTATTATGTCCTAGGACAAAGAACAGACATTGAATTTGATTCTTCTCTTTGTAACCTGATCTCTACATCCATCCCTTGAAGCAGTAGCAAGGATATGAGCTGCTGAATGTTCAGTGTAATAACTTGTTGCAGACAGTTCTTTCTTTCTACATACAAAATGTGCTCACGCAGGTGGATAATCTAATGCAATTTGACTATATTTTCTGACTTAAAGAAAACAGGTGTCTTATGTAAGAAACATCTGCCTCTACTCCTGAGATGAAATATTCTGGTTCAATTGGTAGAAAGTAAAATTGACAAGCTCTAAAAAAATTAACATTTTCCTATGACAAATTTGAGCTTGAGATTGGCCATCTGAAAAATGTGAGACTCATTGGGACTTAATTTTGCTGTTCTGTTTGCTTCCTTTGCTTAAAAATTGAAAATATGTGTATTGCTATATTGCTGTTTATCCACTGACACACAAATTAAAATTATTTACTCTGTTTTCATACTGCTTCTACTTCTGGTCTGATTTGTTGTTCATCTAACAGGTTTGCCTGGTATTTACAACCTCTGTGGGTTTCTAAAACCACAATGGGAATTCTTAACTACACAACATTCCATAAAAAATTCATAAGATAGTATCTATTTCAAAGTCTCAATGAAAGTTTTGCCTGACATTCTAATATAAAGAAGTTTCAGTAGGTAACCATACTCATGACCATTTTTCCTTATGAGAAGGTAGTGTATCACAGAGGAAAATTCAATCAAATTGAAAATACAGAGATTTCAAAAAAAATTTCAAATCAATTTTCCATAAAGTACAAAATGCATTTCTTAAATGAAATTCCTTAAAACAAAACACCAAGTGGTAAATCAAGGACAACACCTTACTTTGCAAACAGAAGACAGAGGATCAGTTCATCATCATGACTGAACCTAAAATGACATTCCTTCGTCCATGTTTAACAATAAAAGTTGTCAGAGATGGTGACAATTTGGTATCTCCCATTTTCTATAATATATATTTTGGGGTGTCATTGCTTTTGAAGTTAAATCATTTTCCATCTAGCATCCTCTAGAGATTTAGGAATCTATCTTTAGAAAATACTTTGATATTTTAGGACTCTGTGTGGATGAAAGGTGGCCTTAGAGTCTATTTTAAATTTTTTTAAATGGATTATTTTTCATAATATACAATTATTTTTCCATATACTCTAATTTTTTTAAACCCATTAACTGAAGATAAAGAATAGCAGTTGTAGGTTCAGGATATAATTTTGTCTGCACATGATCAGGGCGATAGCATGAATCAGCTATTTGGATTTCTCTGCATTTAGAGGAGAAATATTGAAAACAACAAACGCAAGGAACACAAGCAATGAAAAAAATGTTCAGAGAACTTTATTTTGGCAGTATTCACTACATATGAATGTAAGTATAAATTTAATATCACCTCTGATCTATTTTTACTTCCTTCACCTTTGCTTATTAAAAGAAATCTTGAAAACATGATGTGTAATTGTAGAACGCTTATGATTCAATAGCAAAAAATGCTGAGTGCTCACAGTACTCCTAAACACAAGACCTTGGAAGGGAAAATCGAAGCAGTACAATAATATGTGTGAGAAACTGACGCAGTAACTTCACTGCAAGTTGAAGAGCTTCTTCATTTTATGTTTTCCCTCAAAAAAAATTGTTACCCAGGTGAAGTAATTGAAGTGGCAAACACTTCTCCTTTTCTTTCTCTCTTTCTCACATGATCTCTCTGTAAATGAATGTAAATGAAAAGGAATCAGAAAGAAAATATTGATTTTTATTGTATGTACAAATTCTATTTTCACAAATTAAAATAAAAACACTTTGTGGAAATCACTGAAGATGTGACAAAACTATTTATACTCCATTAACTCTCCATTAACTCCATTACTCTGTTGGTGGTGAATCACAGATCTTTAACAACCCAACACAGAGTTAATTAGTTAGTTCAATAGTGTAGCTGAATCTTTAACAACAGTGACAACAAATCATGTCCTAGTGTTTTCACAGTGGGCTGGAAACAGAGCCATGGCTTTTGGGGCCAAGGAGAGCTACTTCTTTGTTCTTCATGATGAGAAGAGGACCAGTTCTGGGTGCAGCAGTGGGAAGGGACAGGGAGCGGGCTTGTGAAGCAGATGATTGTTTACAGAAAGGCAGTGCTCTTGGAGGAAATAGCAAGATATCTTTACTTGAATATGTGGCACGCAGTGGTACATTCTTGATAACTGCAACGAATGTGGCAGACTGTTTTGAAAAGTGCATTATGGCAGGCATTGCATCAGGGATATTCTCATATGTCTTTTAATCTGATTGCTGATTGTACTGGTACAACACGGTGTCAGGGAGAAACAGAAAAAGATATGCAACTAAGAACAAAATTATCCCATGAACAAGGGCAAATAATATGAAGCTTTTGAAACATTGATTCAAATATATGTCATGTTTTCCTACTTATTTGTAAATGATCAGGTTAAATCAAAACTGTGGAATCCACGAATGTCAACCTACAGAGCTTCTGAATTAGGATGCATGACCTGACCATTTCATGATTTATCTTGCATCACTTTTATTCTTCCTCTTCCTCCCCACTTCCTCACTTCTGTTTCTTTCCAAGGAAAGGCACATGGCCTGCAGGGGAACTTTACTGAGCTTTGGGCACGTCCTCAGTTTGCTTAATTGTAAGCAAGGACTGGAGTGCATATGCCGAACAGTCTAGCTGTAGGCTTAGGAAACAAGACTTTGTTCTTCAACTGTGGCTCTGGGATGTACAGCAAAACTGATGAGGTAAGGGAGGGTGTGTTAAAGCATTTTTATTTTTCCATGGACTTTTGGAGGCTGCATGCTGGCTGGAGGTCTTTGTGCAGCTCCACAAAATCCAAAGAATACATTTTTTTTCTTATCCTTTTTTTTTTTCTTACTTGTCCATTTCCTCTTCTTCAGCCATAAGGACAGGCTAGTTGTTTTCCTTCTTTGTATTACAGGGAATTCTCCTGCATTACGGAACTAGGTATAGGAAACATTTGCCTTTTAATTTTAGAATTCTTTGAAATCTGCTTTAGATGAGTCTGTTCTAGTATTATTTCAAGCGTTCAACAGCTGTGGCTTTTTTTTTTTTCTGGTTGATGGTCTCTGCTGAGGAGATGCATGAAACAAAACCTTCCTGAAGAATTAATTTCCATAATGAAGTCTGCTTACTCAAGAATACATTCTGGATCATGGCTGAACTCATCAGTAGGTCAGAGAGGGAGAACTTGTGCTTTAGCTGCCTGTAGTGCTTTTGACACAAAGATGGATGATGTTAAATTTTGGGCATCATACTGTGAGTCCCCTATATAAAAGAAGTTTCTGCTTCAAAAGTTTTGTTTGTGATACACATAAAGGGAAAAGTCTCCATTGTGGAAAACATGATGCACTATTTAATGTTAACATGAGCTTTTTGTGACTGTCCTGAAGTCAGTGTCACTAGCAATAGCGAATTCAAATTTTCCTGAAGGTATAGATAAAATATATCCAGCTAGTATGCTCTTTTCCTGACAAATCTGGAAAGATGTGAGAATCTCTGCCTCTACAGTCGTGAAGTCTTTTCCCTCTTTAGAGGAGAAAAGTGGGGGAACTTAGTTTAATAAACACCGATGGATCACATATTTCCCATGCAATGCATACCTGGGTGTGCCCCAAGAAGGTTGCCAGAAGCTGACAAGATACTGCGGTGAGGTGAATGGCTGTCACAGCAGCATAAGCTGGATCAGACACATTGAGTTTTTCTGTGCTATGTGAGGGAGGGTTAAAGTAATCCCATCAGCAGAAACAGTGCTTGCCATCACTGCAGAGGGAAACTAAAGCTTTACTCTTGCAAATATCCACATGTACCTGCACATGCAGAAGTTACCAAAATTAGGTGTAGCATATACAAGGTGTGTGCTCGTGAGTTTTTGTGCAATAAACCAAACATCATGAATAGAATAAGCCTCTCATTAACACAAGTAAGACAACAGTGATTCTGTTACATTTTTTGATCTTTTTTTTTTTCCTTCACCCAATTTCCTTTGAATCTTGTCTTTTTTCCTCTCAGAATTTACCAGGGTTTTCTATTTTCTTAGACTAATCTCTCTCATTTCTTTCCTCCCCAATGTCATTTTCTTCTTCTTCTAAAATGGTTCCCCAAGACTTTTTCTCTGTGTAATTCTATCTTTTTTTGATAACATATCTCCCTTTAAGGCTTATTTTTGCTCTCTGTTTTCCTGGTGTTCCTGATTGAAATCTGTGTGTTCATCTTGGTTTTCTCCTATTATTTAACCCTTTGAAGACCTATGTCTGTTACTACCACTTTCTGAGTCTTATGCTCTTCTATCACCTTTGATGCAGGTTTCACCAATGGGATGCGGGGAAGTTAGTAATTCTATGAAGAACTGTAATGTTCTAGGCTTTTATTTTTTAACGTGTGAAAGTGATTAATCAAGTCTTTGATTTTTTTTAAGAAATGAAATAGTCTGTCTTTCATAATCAGGTTTAATTACTGCATCACACATTAGTTTTAGACACGTATCTGGATTTTTGACATCTCATAAAATCAGTAGGATTTATTTCACTTTGTGTAATTGTCTATAGTTTGTGTAAAATGTGTCACAATTTCCATAAAGAGATAATGAAATTGAAACTGAAAGAAGGAAACAAAGAATTGGTATTACATTTCCAGCATAAGGTAAACAGTGGGAAAGAAAAGGTATAAAAACAAGAAAAAGGAAAAGAGTTTAGAAGTCAGAAATTAGGGATGAGAGACTTGTTGTGAAGTCAATGTTGTGAAGTTGTGCATCAATGTTGCGATTCCAAGATTTTTGTTCCCAGAAGGGTGTTGTAGTAAGAAAATTTGTTTATTTTCTTCTACATTGTAACCATGGTATCTTATGATGACTCTATGTAAGGATGCTACTTAGAAAACCTTCTTGTATATGCAAATATTCAGGAAATATTCATGCTCAATACCTGAAAATTATATTAAGTACTATAAAGAACATATGAAGAGTTTGTCTTATAGGAATGAAAAGGGGATTTGGCTTTTGTATGGGGAGGTAGGGAGAATTTCGTTGATGAGTTTAAAGAAGAGTTCCCAAATCCTTCTATTTGACATAATACAGTGTGCTAGAAAAACAACAGATTTGCTCTCCTCAGAAATGTTAGGAATGTTTCATTTCTCATCAAATCATTGTTGCTTATCAATATTCAATGAGGTGTGAGCACCATTATCTCACCAGTGTTTTTTTTTCAAATCATGCATTTTCTTTAGCACTCTGAAGCATATGAGTTCCCTAATCACAACTAATACTCAGGAGAGGGAGGAACAAAACCCATCACCTATAGCAAATTCTCCTTTGTCTAGAGGAACAGTTCAACAGAGCACAGCTGTTGAATGGTCCAGGAAATGATCCACAGCTCAGCACTACCACCATGTTGGAGAAATGTTGAATCTCTACAGAGTAAATTGCAAGGATGTAGCATGTAGCTACATATGCAGTATCTTTAATGTAAGCATTTACTTTTGCCTTTCTCTTTACAATTTGATAGCTTGAATTTGTAGAGACCGTGGTTTTTATGGTAATGACAGTAACCACTAAATTGACAGTTGTTTGTAGAGACTTCGGTTTAGCACCTCAGCATGACTGAAAAGAGAAGTGTCTGTCTCTTTCTGCTAAGAGATTACCTTGAAAAACTAGGTTGAATTCAACAGGAAAATACAAAGATCAGAAATGAAAACAAAATGAGACAAAAATGACTGGTGTGCTCAGCAGTCTTTTCTCTTAGGATAGAGGCAGGAAAGTTCCTCAAACAGTTCCTTCATAAGTGAAGGAAAGTCATTATAGAGAAATATTGGAAAATTGCTTCTTCAGAGGTCATACATTTCTGAAGTATTAAATAATTGCAGTTCATTATTTTATGGCATTCAGGTTACAAGTATCTCATGACTGCTAACTTTATGTAGGATTCAAGGGGCTAGATACCTTCCAAGGATCCTTAAGTTTTCTGAAAAGTGGTGAATTTCTGTCCTTTCAGTAATCTTTGTTTAATAGAAGAGAAAAGGGGTCTGGAAAGCTAAATGTCATGGTCAAGGTCAAACAGAAAGCGGTAGAGCTAGGATCTAAGCCCACTTCTCTCACAGGTGTCTTAATCACAGATCTAATCTGCCATTCTTTCTCTTAAATGTAATTTATTTTGTAAATTAAATTCTCGGTATATTACTCCTAAGATGTAGCAGGGTAATAAAAATAATTAAGCAGATGTTTGAATCACTAAATGAGTGTCATTTTTTGTTTGAAGGCTATCCCAACATGAACTCGGATGAGTCTCCAATGACAATGTCTGATCTAATGCTGAGTTTTAACATATTACCAGAGAAAAGAATCTTTAGCTACCTTCTATGTATGCAGTTATTTGATTAACTGAAGGGCTCAGCAGTCAGCGGACATCCCATTAGCCAATTCATGTAGGCATGCTGTGACTATTTTGGATCACATATCCACAATTCAAATTGATGGTAAAAGTCCAATTAAAAAGTAAATGTATTTTCATACATTGCAGCAGTGATATTGTCATGTTTTTTTTTTCTTTTATTTCATTCCCAATTACTCATTTTAATGATGTGCTTCTGAATATGAGAAACTAATGTTCTTATTTGGAGCTCTGCTTAGAGGAGCTGTCAGACAACCTTTTCCATACTGTTCGGCTCAGCTGCCACAAACTTGTGTACTTTGACTACAAGTGCAGAGGTTATTGTGCCAGATGGTGTGGTTGTTTCTGGGATGTGAAGAACCACAGAGAAGCCCCCCCAATGTCATAAAACATCACTTTAACTGGCTTTTCAGAGATGAGACTTATAGGAATATTAAGGTGCAGAGAGCCAAATTATATCTAACATTGAATATCAAAAAGGTCAGCGAATGCATTTCCAAAGACATTCAATTTATCTCCAGTACTTTTTAGCAAAATACATAATTCACTATCGCCAGGTTCTTCATTAGTCTGAATAAACAGATTGTTAATTTATCCATCAAAATTGTAGCTTGTCTCTAAATGATATATTTTTTATTCATTATATATTCTATAGTTTCATAAAATGGATTATGAAATATATTTGCTAGTACATCAAACTAGGTGGAAATGCACAGCTCTACTGAAGTGTTGCAGAACTACCACAAATGATTGTTTTGGTGTAAATTCCATTTGTGTGCAAGCAAACAATTTAGGGAGCTCTTTCTGGTTTCCTATCTTCCTTCCCTCTCAACCCTCACCTCCTCCTCCTCAAAAAAACCTTTATCAATAAATCAGTAAACTGGTTTAGATCCTTAAACAAGCCGCTTACTTGTGATGTGATGCAAATGCCGGTGCTGGAACAACGGTCAGGGAAGACTCTTTTGAAGGTAGTCATCGCTTATATTGACTGAGCTCTGCTATGAAACTGATCCCCCCTGCTCAGGACACAGGAAGGAGGCTCTGACATACTCCCGTTACCAGCGTACTCTGTCAGTTGGTGTAGACTGGGCAGGTTTAGCATTCTGCAAGTTCCTTTCTGCATTCTCCAAGGTAGCATCTGCCAGGGAGCTATTGAGCTCAGTCCCACGCTCAAAGGTCTTGAAATGGCTATGCAAGCAGGGTGTCCTTCTGTCCACAGGCAGCTACAGTCTCCCAAGTAATGGACTGAAGAACTCTAAAGTACCATTGAAGGCAGAGCTGCAAATCTGAGTGATTATTTCCCCTAAAGAACAAGAACACTTCTGTGAACATACATTTTCTGCATTTTTCTTCATATATTTAATTTTGTTACCCCAAAGGCACTTAGAACAATCCTTAGCCATGCCAACTTATCAGGCTTCAGTTATATCCACAACACACAAAATTCAGGGAGCTGAGCAATGAATCACAGCCCTAAATCACAGCCTTAAGTGGCTTATGCTTTCCTTAGATTTCAGCGAATGGGAGCTAACCTCTGATGATCTTCCCAGAAAATACTGTAGACCTTTATTAAATCTACCCTCTGAGTGTATGAACTTGCATTCTGTGCATAGTATAAGGGAAAAAAAAAAAAAGAGAAAAAAATTGCTTGTGTCTGGAGACTTATGAGTAGTAGCAAAACCTGTAGCAATTCATAAGTGTGCAATTCAAGGTCCTTACATTTAGATGTTGGCAACGTGGTTGCTGCTTCAATATTTTTGATGTTTTATGGTCAGCTTCTTTCATCTTCAGTGAACTTGAGTTCTTGACAGAGGCTGTATGTAAGTGCTTTGAATAGCAAATTTCCAATTGTAAATCACCACACAATTATGAGAAGGACATGTGTACTAGGACCAAAGTTTAACGAGATTCAGTAGGTTAACACATTGACATAAATGGAGTTTTTTGAAGTTCCTCATTCAGTGTCTAAAATCAATGTTTTACTAACCAAAATGCTATGTAGATTAAACTAAAAGGTTATTGTAATTTTTTTTTTTCATTTGTCCAGATGAATTTGAAAAATATAGTTTAAATTACACAGATGTTTATCTCTATTGTCTATTTGACATCTCATAACTTGCCAGAGGGTTACTTTATTTTTCTTTGCCACAAAATAATACCTTGTTTCTTTAAGGTGTACTGACTAGCTAATCTTTTGTGTCTGTCCAGTATTCTTTTAAGTATCATTTATTCACCATAAGTAATAATCAAATCTGGGCAAGAGAGATAAAACAAATGTAAAAATATTCTGTCTTATTTCTTGCTTTTAAGGCAGAGGAAGAAGTAAAGCAAGTCATTGAGAAATTAAATACATAAAGATCAGAGGTGAGATAATGAGCTCATTTGCATTGCATGCAGGATTTGTTTTGAACTTCAAAACATCAGATCATAAACCAGTCAACATTTAAATACAGACATCTATATGAAAGACTAGCTCAAAACAGGCTTCTTTTTCATCCTCTAACAATTATTCTCTAGCTGAATGGTTTCAGTCTTTAATTTGGTGATCTCTCAATGTAAAGTTCAGTATTCTTTTCTTTTTTTCTTTTTTTTTTAATTGCTAGTAACCCAAAAGCTCTACTGTAAGCAGTAGCTAGCAGGGAGTACAAGAACTCTAGGAAAGATGCTGTAAATAAAGCACAGAAGTGCAGATATTGGCTTATTCAATAATCTTTCTTTAAAATGTTTTCCCATTGGTCAGTTCAAGGCTAAATGAGACTTGTGTTAAATCATGGAAAAACAGAGTTTTCCTGTCTATTAGAAGGTATTTTATAGTCCTTTCACACTGCTGTGGATATCTGTAGCTGTTTTACAGACACAAATACTATTCAAACTGCTGTGAGGACTAGAAAAAAAAGCCATATTCTTATAGGCTGTAGTTTTATTGTCTGCCACAAAATAACGGCTGATACACAGGAGAGCTGCACATGTTCTGCTCCAGAAGAAGGCTGAAGGGCAGTCTGAACATGGGGTTATAATGGGGGCTCCAGGCACGCATGCTAGGATTTTGCCATTATGATTCCTATCTTCTCCCGTTCCATCCTTTCCCTCTTTAATCTCCGGGTAGAGAGTATTAATTTGCACTTTTTCTTGAACAGATTATTCCTCACATCTTCCTGGGCCAGCGATGAGGGTGGAGATGCACCACGCCTCTCAACTCCCTCAATTACTTGGATATATTTTTCTTGGTCTGCTCACAACAGATAGATTCATATTCTGCGAAGGACTGAGCAAGGGCCTGTGTTTATGTCAAGGCTTTCCTTCCCTCTTTTTCCCTGAACACCCGATCAAGGCTGTGACAATTTCAGCTTGCTGTGATAAATTATAGCTCAGCCACCTCACGACTATGGCAAAGGAGGGAGTTTAAAGATATAGCAGGATAACCTTTCAGGGATGCACACATTTTCTCAGATAAATAGAATCAGAAAAGGGCACCATATTTTTCCTTGTTTTTTGTGGTGTCTGGAGTTAGTCTCTGTCCCAGCTACCACGTAAGAGTTGTAAAGTCATTTGATTTTCCATTATCAAGGTCAGCAGTTCAAATTCAGACCAAGATGTCACTTGGCCCAATCTTTTGTGTATTAGGCATGTTTGACTCAGGATACTGTCAGATATTCAAGTAGTCATAAAAACGGAGGTGCAAAATTACGCCGTTGCTTGGCCAGCCAAACAAACAAACAAACAAAAAAATTGAGGTGATACAGCTAAATGCAGCTCAGGTGACTTTTTGCAGAAAGCCTAATAGAATCTATCGTCAGTCCCCCGATAAAGCTGCTATTCCTGTTTGCTCTCTATTTTTGACTGAATATAATCAACCAAACAAATACAAAATAATCTTGTTTGGTGCAGACTGCTGTGTTGGCACCTGAACAGCACCTAATGTGCCAGCTGCTGCTTTGTTTTGTTTGTTTGTTTGTTTGCTTGCTTCTTGCTCTATTAATAGATTGTTCATCGCTTTTATTATGCAGTGAAAATACAATAAAGGCTATTCAGGATGTGAGGATGACAAGGTGGCTTCGTGGAGCTGGTGGAATTTAGATGCATAGGATCTATTTTTGGAATGTATGATTTTTGTTTTCACTAGATCACACCTGTGCAAAACATATGGTCTGTTTACTGTTTTGCGTGGACACTGAAGATACAGTGTGGATTTTTTAAGGATGCCTGTACAATATACACCATAGCATTTGTCTGCAGGCACTCTCCAGAATTGCTATAATCACCATAAAGAATCATTTTGTGCCTCTCCTTATCCTCAAATTCTTTTGACAAGAAAATCTGTTTTCAGTAATGTCAAATTTTACAGGGCTTTATTTTTTTTGCAGAAAGAAGGGGGAAGGTTTGTCTAAGTTCCTCTAATTGTATCAGTATTTCTTATATTTATTTATTTTTTACATCTTTCCATAGCCTCAGCTGTCTTTTACAAGTATGTCAGTACATTCCTTTCCCAGATAGTGGAAATAGTGTGAGAAAATCAGTTATCATGTTATTTTGACTCAAAAGACAGTTATCAGGACAAAACTAGTATATATAAAAAACCCTCATAAATGTGAAAGACAAGTGTTTAGGGTTCCTGATAAATTTGGATGGATAGATTTTGCTGAGAGATCATTTACATGCCCAGGTAATATTAATATAATGTATTACTTCTTAATCAGATTAAGAAGAAACTTTTAGAATTTGCAATAATTTTTGAATACTTGGGGAGGAAAATATCAGACAGAATATCAGACTGCTAACCACTGGTTATGGCCATTTGAACAAAAAATTATTATGTTGTATTTAATTCTCATAAATTGCACATACAGAATAAGCTCTGATCTTCATACACCTTTTAGCATTTACAATGTCCATTGTGTGATTTTGAAAATCATACCATGTTTTAGATTGTAAAAATTAATTTCACTGTTGCCTTATTTCACTAATGTTGCCTTAGAACCTTTCCCCAGTGAATTTTGGTTTTGTGATAAAAGCTTCATGCAATATTTATTTGCTTCAAAGAGTGCATATAAGATACTTTGGAAAAATACTTATTTAAAAATCTTAAAATTACAATTGTTCATTAAAGCGTGGATGATATTAAAACAGCAATAAAATTTTAAGAGCATAATATTCATCTTGTTTTTATCTCTGGTGACCTCAACCATACAACTTAATCACAGCTACCCCAACCTTTTTTTTAGCATTTTTAGACAATACAGATTTTAAAAAAAATATTAAGCTAGCACATATGCACACATGTGCACATATATGGCACGTAATTAAACATGAACGGTAATATAAAGAGCATAAAATTTATAAAGCACATAAAAATATAGAAAATCATGTGTCAATATAGACAAACAAGTAGGCACTCAACTCGATACACAAAGAAAACCTTTTTGATATATCAAGGTATAACACTTTTAAAATCATTTTTACCAGTGTTTACCACTTGCTTGCTTTCCAGTGTGCATGGCTTATTGCTGATTATAATTTGAAAAGATTATCTTACTAGGGTAATGAACAATAAAAAAATTGTAATTCATCCTAATAAGCTTGATTGGTAACCCACATGCCTTGGATATTTCTAGTCAGGCATAATTTATCCACATCTTTGGCTGTGAAACAGTGTGGATCTTCTTAACTGAGTCCCTGACAGATGGTTTAAGCTTTTTCAGGACTACATTTCCAATCATTTTGCCCATATTGCAAAATTGGCCTTGAAAAAGGGTAAAGAGTTGTTATGCTGCATTAACATCTCTTCTGAATTGCTTGCTGTGAAGGACATGAAAAACGAGGAAATCAAAAGAGGAATATTTTAAAAAGTTACAAATGTTAGACATAAAGATCATCTTGAATTACACAACTCTTCTCAATTTTAATGTGAATGTGGTCACATTATGCATGATAATGAAAACAAAACATTCAGTTACCCTGTTTCTTAAATGATTCACATGGCACCCACGGTATAAAGTGTTAAAAGTGCTGTAATTAGAAAGACTTCCAATAGTCTTAAATCCTGCTGATGGATAGCACAATTGGCTACTGTTAGATGAACAGGATTTTCTGTGGCACATTTGAAGATTTTTGCTGCTCAGAATGAAAAGGCTCAAATATCTGCATTCATTCTACATGAAACATGAATTGATCACACATACTATGCCAAATTTTCATTTTCTTTTGCAGTTTCAGCTGACTAGCTTCTTCATATAAAGTGCTGTTCTTTTCTTCTTGTCACCTTTTAGTTTATGATAAAAATCAATGCAAGCTGAAGCCTTCCACAGTCATCTATAAAATGCAATTACTGTATACAACACACAGTAAAACTCCTGTGGTGTATATGTTGAGACATAATTTATGCCACTTACCTCCAGAGAGGTATTGATCTTCCACCTTACAAAAGGGCCGTCGAGTGCCAGCTCAAGGAAATATGTGGTTATTGGGCTTGATCTATAATTTGATTAATAATGACCTATTTCTTGAACTCTGCTCCTGTTTTCTGTGACCCAACCTTACATCTTTGAGTATCCTCGCACTGATCTCCTTCAGAAGCTTGCTCTCCTACCCTATCTTCCACCTCCACTGTGATCCACACCAGCAGAGCCATAGGAGAAAGATAAAATGACCTGGCAGATTTGCTTATTACTATTATTTCTTTAATCGCTGGGAATCTTTGCTAGTCCTGAAAACAGTGGTTGTCCAGCATAGGCTGCAATCATTTTGTGGCTGCATCCAGTCCCTAGAATATTCTGCTGCATACAGGAAGGAAAAGCAATTCTGAATAAATAGTCCAGCAAGGCATAGTTAAAAACTCCATGACTTGGCTTACTTCATGGCTGTGATAGCTGTGATTTAGCATATAAAACACCAGGAAAAAAAATGAAGATGATACAAAAGAGGGAATGAGTAGATTTTATGCAAAATCTTTCAGCATACTAGCGAGGGAGGAATGACTGCACAGTGAAAGTGCTCTGTTAGCAAGAATAACCTCTGTTATTCAATATCTCAGCTAAATATCTCGGGTAAATTCCTCAAATAAAGGATTGTTGAGTGGTGTCTCTGACCTGACAGTTTCCATTTCAAAGTTCACATTCCTTGAGACTCGGCAAGAATGTTAGCAATTTGCTGTACTATGTTATAAAACATTGTGTATTCATAGAATGGGAGTTCAGGAGAGTTTAATTCACTTCAGGCAGAAACCCGAGTAGCAGGGTAAGCTTCTCTATTATATGATTACAGTAAATAGTTCAACCTTGTTCTGACAGAAATGTCCTGTTTTGGGATTTGACAGAAGTTAATTGCCTATTGTGATTGCACTGTAGTTGACAAGTACTGTGATGAGGCATGATAAAATAATATTTATTGAAAATGAGAAAGAATAGCCTATTAAAGGAAGGCTAGAGGTATATTTTAGGTTCACACTAAACTACATCATTTTATTCATTAAAATATATTTAATGATGCAGGAGATATATGCATCATTTCAGAGATATCCAGTGAAGCTTATCCCCGCTTTTGCTCATTGGTGGGGTTTTGAATACAGCACAAGCTGTTTTTACCAGTTCTGGAAATCAGAAAGTAATGCTTGAGTAGAGAGCAAAACAAAATACTAGAGCCACATTACACATCATAGGGAAAACCACAGTCTAAGGAAACAAAATCAGAACTTGAGTTTGATTTTAAAATGCTTCTTGAAATACTAATTATGTTAGTCTAGTGGTGTTTTTCTTATCCAATTTCCCGGGGCAAGGGTAACAACTGTAATTTCTGCAGCCAGCACTGTTAACCTGCTTGAGGTTTGGTTGAATCAAATGATCACAGATTGATCAATATCTGCCAATATGATTTAGTCATGAAAAAAGGTCAAATGTTTCTGAAGCAAAAGCCAGGTATTCGAAATATTTCCAGTGAGATGCAAAGTGACATTGCTGGCACTTTATGTGGAATACTATGTGCAAGCCTCATCATTCATAATCAAGGAAGAAAGAAAAAACTTAGGCACAGAATAAAAAATGATACTAAAATTACTCTGAGAACTCTTTTCGGAGAGGAGACTAAAAGGCAGTTTGTGAAACTGTGTGTGAAGGGGTTATGTCTGCTTTTTAGAAAAACATCTGGGATAAATAGAGGAGAAGGAAGAGATTTTTTTTTCTCAGCTACAGAACAATGCAGGCAGAAGAATCAATGCCTAAAAATGGGTCATGAATGCATTTATGTTGGAAATCACTTCTTGTGTGCTGCCATCAGAAAAGTGAAGTCTGGAGCAAGTGGGCAGCTGGAAGATCTGAATGAAGACTCTAGCATTAGGGTGAATTTTGACCAGTTTCTGCAAGAGATGATGGAATGTAGTGCCTGTAGTATTTCATCAGGTTCCATGCTATCCCCCTTTTTTAAATATGTTTCTTAATTCAGTTGAGCTAAATCTGTCAATATAAACCTAAGTAATGAAGCAGACTCCAGTTTGGTTGCTTGGCTTTATAAACATAGCAGCACTTTTTATAATATATTTGGGTCCATGCAAACAACACTTTACAGAGCAACGAGTACTTAAAAAAAATCTTGAAATTACTAGTGGGGCTGGTGAGTTCGTATGAACTCATTTGGCGTGATAAAGACCTAAGAGAAGGTAGGTGAATTATATACAATATTTCTGATGACAGAGAGATTGAACTAGAGTAATCAGGACTTAAAAAGTCTACAGGGGACATTAGGTGAACCAGAGCTTGACAATATGCAGTCATGTTACTTTTTACTTACTATGCACACTGTACTGGGAATGCAGAAGAGAATATTGTGGAGGCTATGCAAACAGGATACTGTTTGGAGATTACTTTTCAATGGAAGAATTTGTCAGACAGTTGGTTACTACTGTGACATATTTAGAGCTTTTGAAATGAGACCAGACAAATTGTTTTCACCCAAGTATGCTATACTTACTTAGGTAAGTAAAAAAATTGCTTCTGCTACACAACAAATGCTGAACTCCTAACAATCCATCCATTTCCTTTCATTCATAGATGAAAATGATGAGTTCTGAGGTTTGAAGTGGAAACTTATATCATGATGATATCATGAAAATGATAAGCAACCATGGCTGGGTTTAGCTTGAGTGACCTGGAAGGGATCAATAAATACAAATGGTGTTCGTCCTTCATTTGACAAATGATGACGAAATTAAAGCTGATGCGAAGAAACGCTTTCCAGCATTTTAAGAATTCACAGAGACAGGGATTAGTTCAATGGTTCCTTTGGTCTATCACAGTCTCTCTTTTCATTCCCTATTTCCTGCCCACTATGTTGCACTCTGGCAAAGGATTTGGGTGGTGGAGCTGGGAGCTGGCACAGGAGGTAGGGGAGCAACCTTTCTTGGCTCTGTATCTGTTGTAAGTCGCAGAAGAAATGTCCAAAAAAGCGGTGTACTTTGGGGGCCTTGCATTCACTTTGTGGCCTCTGAAGCTCAGTCAGACTGATTAAATACTAAACATATTACTAATATATGAAATGCACATGCTTATTCTAGATTGCTTATTTCAGTGACTGAAAATTTTACCATATTTTCCAATGCATATATTTTGGGAGCTAGACTTTGGCTATAGAAACATACTTAGGCTAACACATTTGAAGATAGAACTTACCTTGGTGACCTAGAAAGTACCTGCCTGTAGCTGGGTACTTGACAAGCTATAATCTATTTATTTATTTATTTAATTTTATATTTCATTGGCAGTATATATTACATATATTACATTATATTACTTCTCTACAGGATTTATTAGTGTTTCTCTGGTAAATTGAGTACCTGTGTTTGACATTCCTTATGCTCTTTCCTTACTAAGCCCTTATTTGGATTAATTTATGTCTAGTCCATTACTACCTCCCAGTTTTAAGTGCAAGATCTGTGCTTAGAGAGTTTCCAGTGTTTGGTGAGAATGAGAAGGTGTGGTTTTGATCTGCCTTCACATAGGTATGCCTTAAGGTACCCTGTTTTTGTGATTCATACAGGCTTATAGCACTCACGCAGTCTGTTACTATGCTACTCCTGATGAGTGATAACTTGCCAGGATCTTAGTTTTATTACTTTCAGTTGTGTGACTGTACCTCAGAAATGTTCTGTGGAAACTGGGTCAGAAAACGAGTCACATCTAAAAGCACTATGTCGTTTCTGAAGAAAAGGCTCAACAGCATAAATACAAATGATTTATATATCTCTTTGCCAACTTGTGACAGACAGCAACAATTCCCAGTTGTGTTTAGAAGGGCTTTAGGCCTGTGTTGCCTGGAGCGCAAGATGCAGCCCACTGTGTTTGTTTGCAAGGGTAGCTACTACTAGGAAACATATTTTGTCTTATCAAGGTTGACTCAAAGGAAAGCAGCACCAGAATGCTAAGGGAGTCCAGAAGCAGATTGGCCTCACATCAGCCCAAGGGCTGTTGCACAGCTGGGAACAAAGCCAGGGCAGAGGCTAGCGAAAGGGCTGGTCACAGATGCAGCTGCCAATGCTCAGGAAGTATAATCTGGAACTCGACAACTGCCAAACTACCCCTCTGAGTGGCGAAACTGATTGGGTTTTTTTTTTGAAAGATATGACAGAAAGTGGCCAAAGGAACTAGGAATGGAAATTCTCCAATTACATGACTATAATAAGGCCAAGCAAACATTATGATTGTACCGGTGCTTTTGGAAGGAGAGGTGCTGTCTGCAGAATCCTAATTCTGACGTTCTCTGTTTTTGCATCCATACCTCCTGAAGGGCTTGAGATTAAGTGTAAGAACAAAGTTATGTTTCTCCCATTTTGCCTAGCTCCATCTAAGTCTAGGACAATGGAATAACAAATGATGGATGCCCTGCTCACACCATATCTCATAAACCATGGAGCAAATCAGTTTTCAAATTAGCCACACACTGATACTTGTGTCAATCCAGCCTTGATTGTTAGGTAGTTGGGCACTGTCCAGATTGGCCACCCCATTAATGGATTCCATTTATTTGGCATAAGATATGCGGTACTTAGAAGCAGAATGCGACAGCTCAGCATCTCTCTGAAGTTCATTTTAAAAGTTGGTAATTCTCTTCTCTGGTCCAGTGGTGCACCTTGAGCTCAAAACTGAGTTAGCAGCATCTCACCATGTGTCTTCAGATCAACATCTCTCACCCACTACCGGGGAAGGTCAGGGTGGGGAGGAGGCTTCTGTCCTCAGCGTGAACATCTCCAGCAGCATGCTCAGCTAATGAAGCTCTCCCTGTTGACATATATATGTATCTCAATGTAACTGTTGTTATCCCAAGAGGAACACTGACTTTGCCAACAAAGCAAGCCAATCTCTCTTGGCTTTACTCAGGCCTCTCTAAAACTCTTAAACCTGGCTAAATGAGAGACATTATGCTAAGAATGAGTGCAAAATGGTGTTGTAAGAGAGCGTGAGAGAGAGAATATGAGGTTAAAGAGATGATATTTATGATGATAGAAAAGAATCAGGGGAGCAGACCACGAGAGATTTTTGTGTTTGAAAAACAAATCTAGTGTGAAAGGAGATTGATTTCTGGGCGAGAGGCAATATGAAAGCTATTACTGGAATGAATTGTTATATAACATGCATCTAGTACGTATGAAGAAATTATTTCCACCTAATACAATACAAAATATTTCAGTAAATTATGGAATCACATGATAACTGAAGAGATCATATTCCTCTGACCACATGCTCTTCATCTGTCTTATATCTTTTGATCAATGTTTCATCATTTTCCGTTTGAGCTTGTGTCTTAACATGATAAAATTAGTGTAGGAGAGAAACGTTTCCTGTTTCTCCTCATAAATATGTAATTTATAATAACCTCAACCAAGTAGCCAGGTATATAATGGTACTTTTTAACGTGTAGAAATGTTATTTCTTGAGAGTACTTTATTTTAAGTCATGGGTTGCAAAGGAAAAAGCCTCTGGAAAACTGATATTCATAATAGGTAGTCCAAGAGTCAAAAAAACTTCACATAGCTTACATTTTTATGCAACAGGCCAGATGATTCACTACCAAAATCTGTCTTCCTTGACTACAAAAGGAGCCTGCCATGACATGCTCAGTTCTTGACTTTTACTCTGCAGTCATCTGAAGGTCGATCAGTGTGGATCACACATAAGAGATACTTTATGGCTTTATGGGGGACCTGTAGTGGAGAACTCAGACTACAAGTGAAAACTCTTCCTTAATATAAACTCACCACCTAACACAGATTGGATATGGCTCAGTGTGTGGGAGACTCAACTCAGACTCAACTATTTAGGGAAGTGCTTTCATTGCTTGCAAAATGGGAGTGTAAAATTTCCTCGTCTGCATTTCACTCATAGGGGAGATACACTCTTGGGATTCTTTCTTATAAAACATACAAGAGAAGCATATGTGATATTATTACAAGTGTTTTGACAGAATCAAACAAAATGTGTCTGGAACCTACTCCTAAAAAAAACGCAAAATATGGATTTTATAATCTTTCCAGGAAATCTATTTTGAAGCTTTGCTTTCCTCACATTAGAAAGCTTTTTTTCTAATGCCTACTCTGAAGTTTCGTCATTCCATTATTTCTTGTTCTAATCTCTGTGGACAAGAAAACAGTTGGTTCCAATTGCACAGCAGGATACTGTTGAGGTTGGTTATGATATTTCATCTTAAGCATTCCCATCTTCAGACTAAACAACTCAGTGTCTTTTAGTCTTTCCTTGCAGGTCACTTCTTCCAGATGTCTAATCTATCTTCATTTCAAGAAGTTCATGTATTTCTTAAAGTGCAGTGCCTAGCACTACATATGTTAGTTTGTAGTTGCCAGTTCCAGACTATCTACAGACATGTCTTAAACGTGATATTTTACTGTCTAGATAACCTGGGCAATAGTAGTATTTTTTGAGGGGAGGGCAATATTTTGTTCATCTTATGATCCCCTATAACCCCCTGGCTGTTTCCTAGAGACTCATTTTCCATTTTCTGTTTGCACAGTTGATTACTTCTACATAAGTGTAGCACTTTCACTTGTCCTTACTGAATTGTATCCTATTGATTTCAGACCACTTCTTCAAACTGTCAAGCTTATTTTTAATATTGAAAAATGTGGTCTCCTGCCTCATAGCCTGGCTGTGCATAGTTCGGTACGGTTACGTAAGAGCCGTAGGAAAGAATGATAGACTTTCCTCCCCTTGTATTCGTGTGCGGTGGCAAGGCACAATGACAGTCTCTCTACTGGCATGAGTCCATACCTTGGAATAGGAAAAAATAATGACACTTTATTATGGTAGAGCTGAAGACAAGGCAAGTTTATTCTACTGTTAGAAGGTGTTTTCTAATGCCTCATTCCATTACTCCTTGTCTTGGAAGTGGACACGGAGAACAATGTACTTCTATTCCTTGGCAGGAGGATCCTTGTTTTACTGTATGAATATAAATGAGTAGATGATTCCTGTCTGGTAAGTTTATAGGCTAAACAGAAGAAACGAGGGATGGAGGTAGGGGTCTTAATAGGTAATGAAGAGGTGGCAATGATATATGGCACTTTCTAGGGAATGGCCCAGTCAGGAGTTGGCATGAGGAATGGAAAGCAAATGTCTAGGGGAAGAGTGCAGAGGAAGTGAAGGGAAATGAAGGATATTGATCATGGAAAGGGCAACAGAGAGGGAGTAAAGTTGAGGGGAAGACACTATGGAGGACGTTTATAGAAAAAAAAGGTCAGATAAAGGCAAGTCAGAAAAGTCCAGTTTGATCTATTAAACGTTGTCTGTCAAAACTTCCCAATTTCATCTTCCTCAAGCATCACCTGTCTAGCCATATCCACTCCAGTGTTTTCCTTTAAGAACACAAAGTGGGAGGGGAGGATGCAAAGGAATGGAAAAGGAGAGATACTAGTTAGATCTCTCTAGTTAGATATGATTTGTTAGATACTAGTTAGATACTAGTTAGATATGTTTAATTCAGGGTTTCCATGTGGATATGGGTCTGTGTGCATCTCATCAGCAATTCAGGAAGGTGCTAAGAGCAAGAGGTGGCACAATCTGAGCTACGTTCCACACTGGGTAAAATGGTCTGCCCAGTACAGCAGGTGCTCTGCAAAGGAAATGCATCTTGCACTCTGGAAGAGAACGATGATCCAAATATATTTTTTCTGTTGCTTCTGGAATATTTGGTGTGTTAGTGTTCTTCTATGCTACCTTTAGAGTGTGCTTCTTCCACTCACCTTTAAAGCTCTCTAACGCACAGAGTAGAAATTCATAGCCTATTTTCGATTCCTGAAACCGAGTTGAGCTGAGTACTAAAATGGACTGTGCAGGAGGGTTAAGCTGTAGCTGTTCATTACAGTTCAAGTTCTTTCTTTGTTTCTTCATTTCTTCTCCTTTTGACATAATTGGAACACATTAACATCACTGTCTCTGCTTATTAGGTCATTTCTGAAAATGTTTCCATGAATGAAATGAATCCAGTTTTAGATTTATCGATGCCTTTTTATTTGCAGGAAATCATTTGCAATGAAAGTATTTCTGAATTTTGCATTTCATAGAAGATTCCACAGCTGCTTGCTTATACTTCACAAGAAGAAATATTGCTGGAAATAGTAGCTCTGAATTAGGGAATGACATTGCCTGAAGTCTTTAGCTTTGATAATTAAAACTGCCGGTCTCTCAAGGTGTCAATTCTCATGGGCTGTGGAGGGCTCTGAGGAGTAACAGCGGAATCTAATTGTGAAGTGATGGGGAAAGTTTTTCAGAAAATGCACCAGAGTGCTTTTTTTATGTTGAAGCACTTAAAAACCAGAGCAGGAAGAGGTGAACAATATTCATTTATTAGTCAGAATCAGTCACTTAGTGGGTAGTTGATGACTAAGAAAGTATATGTGGCAGGTACCAAGGTGGATAACTTTATGACTTTGTCAGAAAGAGTCTAGAAAGACCTGCAAGTACCTTATGACCACTGTCTCTGTTTCTACCTATGTATTAGGAAGTGGGAATGGAAACAAATCTCTCAGAAATTAAGTTACTAAGACAAAAGTATACCTCTAAGCAACTGTTTCATGAAACAAACTCAATTTTATCAATACATGCAGGACAGAAGGAGTGTTGAAAATCTCAGAATTGTGATAAAAAATGATGTAAAGATAAGGAACTTAAATCTGTTTAGAACTGTGGAAAGTTTTGAGGAGCAGAAAGGTTGTGCAGAAAGTCACGCCTTATCTTTTTTCACAACAGAACTGAATGCTACTACAGAGAATGGACAATGTTTAGGGAGATTATATAAAGGAGGAGAAGGCTGACAGGTGCTAAAGTGTATTTGGGTCAGACAAAGACATCTGCCAAAGACATCAGTCATACGAGATAGGAAAATTACAATTGAACAATTCAGGAGCAGGAGCTACTCACAATGGAATATCTGAGAAAGGTAATAGTATGTCAGAACAAGATGTTAAATAAAAGAGCCAAAAAATTAAATAAAACCTATATATCTTGCATAGCTAAGAAGCCTTTCCAGTTGAACTTGATTGCTTGGGTATGTTTTAGGAGACTTCTGAAACATGCAGAAATGACAGGTGCCAATAAAACATTTAAAAAACTGACACTGACTATTCATAATGAGTAGATTAAGTCATCAAATGGTTGCAGTTAAATTATTCTGTATTCTCTAGAGAGATTCAATTTCTTAGTACATGGCTATATCTACAGAAATACTAGTTTTATCTCAGAGATTATTATGCTTATTACATTAACATTCATTATATTAACAGCATCTTGACCAAACAAACAAATATTCTTCATGAGAAAACAATGAGAGCAATAAAATATTAACTGGTTAAAGCACACTAAAGGGATGATACTGGATATCTGCTTCTAAAGTCAAAAGAATTGGATATATTCTTTCTGTAACACACAAGACAGTCAAATTGGTAAGAACAGCTGAGACACCAGATGTGACATTGATATAATTAAGCTGGTTTATTAAGTGACCATGGAGTTGGAAGCACAGTGTTGGAGGCTACTTTAGTCACCTCACTATAAATCTCCATCTTCCAGCAAAGAGGAATAATATGGTAGGGAAGAAATAGGAAGATGTAGTACCATTACTTTATTAACTGTATACTCTCAAATGAAACTGCATACATATAAAGTGGGAGAGGCCAATAGGCGCATTCTGCTAATGGTTAGAAGCATAAAGCAATTTTAGTGTGAGGAAAGAGACAATGTACTGTACTTTAAAGAAGAAAAAAAGACAAAAATGAAGGTATGCAAGGTGGTGAATATTAATAAGAAAGTAAATCTGAAGCTTCTATTTACTTTCAAAGATTCCATCGAAAAAGAGACTTTATTTGAAATTGAAAGCCTCCACAATTAAAACTGAAAAAAAAGTGAAATACATTTTAACATAGTACTTAATTAACCTATGTCATTTAGGTAGACAATTCAAACAGCCACAGTACATTAAATAGGAAACAACAAACAAATAGGAAACAATTATCAGTCCTCAGATGTTAGCATACTTGCTAACCTGGAAAAAAATATCCTGCAGTGGGCAGGCTATTTTAAAAATTGCCACTTATGGATTTTTTTTCTCTTCCTGTCAAGCACTTGATATGGTCCGTTGTTTAAAACCAGGTCACTGAACTGTCTGTGGGCCATTGGTTTTAGATAAGACATGACAAATGAGATGTTTTTATACTCCTGCAAAAGTTGCAGGAAGTAATTTGACCTAGACACACTTTGAAATCTCATATTCCAAATCTTATGGGAAATTTGTACAGAGGAGATATCATATACTTTTTTGCAATCTACTTTATTTAAAAGTAGAAAATATTTTGCCATGCCCAAGTAAGGACAGAACTCATTGGAATAGTGACTAGCTGACTTGTATCCATTTGCATCATTCATAAATATAGGTGTGAGGGATGGAAGAAATGGAGAAAGTCCTAAATGCATTTTATGATTTCCACTGGGATTACTTCAACATATATAAAAAACCAAATAAGTGCTGGAACTGATTACTCCTCACTGAATCTGACATTATTTCAGGTTTTTAAATTGCAGCTCCTTTTAGAGGTGGCTTGTGGGACTAGCATGTGGTAAGTAGTGGCTTGTGGGACTAAAGTATATCAGTAAGATGCAGGATGGTGCTGTGATTAGTGCCATATACAGCTGCCCTTGAATCCAGTATTCTGAGCTAGTCTGTATTCATGTAGACTGTGTGGGGAAATGCGTGTTAGGAGAAAGGCAGGAGAGAATACAGCACATGTCCATAAGAAAGTTGACTCATTTTAAGTACGTGCCAAGACACTCTAACTACTCTGGTTTTGTGCTCTCTCATAAGTTCCCAGTAATGTCTTTTCACACAGCTGTAATCTCCTCACTGTGCTTTATTTGCATACGTCTTAATGACATTTGTGGCTAAGAAGTCATTTTTATGAGTTTTTATTTCTTCAATACCATGTTAATTTTCTACAGTCAAATCCAGGTTGCTATTGTAATATATAAAAAGTATGGTTTTGCCAACTATTTTTTCAGACTTTTTTCATATATGCAAACTTATTTTAGAGATGGCATATAATGCACTTTAAAATCATTTCAGTCTAAGTCATCATTGGGCTCTATGAGGATACTCAGAGGACAAGGAGGCTACAGGAGCCCATTACTATTATTTCTTCCACTGAGAAAATCAGAGAAAACAGACAAAAAAAAACAAACAAAAAAGATAGGAGGTGGTGTGTTGAGGGTTAGGAATGGGGAAGAAGAAGCAATCTCCATCCTCTAAGAGCTGTCATTCCTGAGGTGGAGGGAGGGTTAGAAAGGATGTTGTGAGTCAGAAATGCTGTAGTAGCAGCTAAGAATTTCCCATTTATGGGGAATGAGAGGAAATTCTGTTTAGTCCTTAACTGAGTATTTTTCTATTAAACACATTTATCAGTGTATTTTCTAGGTACTTTCAGTACAGATAATTACCTGCCCCTGTTCTAAGGAGCTCATAATTTACTATCACACAGATACAACTATAAAAGGTACAATAAAACAATTGGATGGGGAAGGTCAGAGCAGTAAGGCCGGGGGATTTGTCAGAGATGGCATAGACACAGCGTGACTGCAGACATCTTCTTGCATTTACATCCATTTTATGACTGCTCTACAATGCTAAGGTGGTATAAAAAATCCTTAGGTAAATTAATCAAACCTATATAATGAAGTGAATGTTTTATAACTGGTATAATAATTAAGTGAATGTATTACCTAACATAGGTTTTTGTAGCAAGCATGACAGAGTAGTTCTAAAGAGTGTCTGAAAGTGGTCTTGACATCGCCATTAACTGCCTGTTTTGATCAAGGCTTGCATACTGCCAGAGGGATTTTCTCTAAAGATGTTTGCATCTACTCTGGCTGCTCATAGACAGCAATCCTCTAAGGTGGCTGCTCCAAAGCTATCAGCATCTTAAGGCTTCTGTTACCATGGACATTTTGTGGGAGAGAGTAGCAGAAGTCTGCTGGGTGCGGAAATGGGACATATTTTCAAAACATGTGTTGGCATTATACATGCCGAGTAATTACATTTCAAAACTGTCATGTTTTTCAACATAGGACATCTGTGGTGGTAGGCAATATTTGTGAAGTGCAAACAAATGGAATTAAATATACAGTAAATATGCACAGAATATTTTTCAGGATAGAAGCAGACATTAAATGTAACTCTTTTGTCAGGTCTCTCTTTCTGTAAAAGATTATACTTTTCTCCATTCAACATTCTAGCAGCAGACCAGGAAGCAGGTTTTATGCTCTGAAGTGTTGCTGAGGTTGTGAGCTTTTTCCGCCATATAAAACATACAATCGTGAAAGGCCTCATTCAGGTCAAAGTTTTCTGTACACCTAATCTGGTAGGTACCTAGTCTGGGAGTCAGGGAAACTCATGTACTTCACTGGGGTAGCTAAATCATGCAGGAGGATATGCCAAAAAAATAAAAAAAAAAAGTTACAAGCTAGAGTCTTCCATCAAACCAAGCTCTCACAGGAACTTTTGTCTGCACTTAAGTGCCTCTGGGATGAAAAATGTTGGGATCTCTTTTGATGGATGGTACCTAACAAAAAAGCATGTTCCTGTGTAGCATTGACACATGAGAGCCCTCACTTGCATAATCTCCACAGATTTTGCACACTAAGACATGCCATCACTGCCATCTTTTCAGATGGAAATGCTCTGTGCTTATTCTGTTTAAGCCACGCTCCCACTTTCGAGACAAAAGCTTCAAGTACTTGGCCAGTGTATGGGAGCCTAAGCTCCTTTGAGGTCACTTTACATTCTGTATTCTTAACAAGTGATGACTTGTAGCCAGCATGACTCTGATTTTCCTGTGTTACATCTTAAAACACCAGAGAGATCTTCCTCTGAGGGCTAGATGGGTTAGGTAGGGTTTTCCTCTGCTGCTTTCATGATTTTAAGAAATTATATTTAATCTATGCTGTGGTTTGGGTTTCATGAAAGCCTGCCCATGTTCTGTCAAAGGCCTATCATCAGATACTACCTCAGAAAAGACATGACAAATAGAATACTTGAAAAGAGAGGGCTGAAGTTTTCCCAGTGGCATAAGAAAACCTGATTTTTTCTACATCAGGAATGTACCTCTGGCTCTGTCTCATTGCTGAGCAGGAAAAAGAGGAAGAGGGCCTGAGGAAGGATGATCAAACCATGAGAGGAGTTGAGCTAAGCAGGACTGGTCTGTCTGCCATCAGCAATTGTTGCTATGGTAGAGCCTCCTCCACCACCTCTACCAAGTAGCAGCAGCTACAGCCCAATCTATATTTTTTTGTTCCTAATTGTGTGTTGACCTAAATAAATATCTACCTGATGTGTCTGCCTTTGACATAGTAACTCATTTATTAACCTGAAAATGAAATCATATCCAAAACTTGATTTTTTTTTTACGTTTAATTTCTGCTCTTTCCGACAACAGAGTTTCAACAAATTCTTTTCTCACGTACATACAATAACTCTTGGAAAAAGAATTGGAAATAATTCCTTTCACTAGTCCTGTTTTGACATACTTGAATCATAATATTTCAGCTTTTCACTTTGGAAGAGCAATTCTTGTTGCTCTTATTTCACATATCAGATAAAATGCATTTAAAACTCTCATTGATATCTACACGAAACATTTACTCATTTTTATAAATACATATGATTCATTAAGATAACTGGGAGAAAAAAGCTATGCTTAGGAATACATTTAAAAGTTTTGCTTCCTTTTTCCAATTCAGGACAAAAAGAAAATTGAAATCTTGCACTGTTTTCCAGCTTTGAAAACATTGTCTATTCTCCTAACTCTCTTGCATGAAATTAAGCTAAAAACATAAAGTTTTGGTCCAATAACTTAAATACTTAAACCATTTGAGAAGACACTGATTTAGTCGAGTGTGCAGGTTACTAATGTCTAGAAATTGTCAGAAGAATATAAATCAAACATTTTCCCATTTTCTTTTGGATTAGCATTGGACATCTGAACATGGTCAAAAGCTAAACTAAGCAAAAGTATAAAGAAATCATCTTTGAGTCCTTATCTTAATGACTTGATTCATGCCTTTTAGAGAATGAATCACATTAACTACTGAAAATGAAGCTGGTATTTTGAAACTGATTCCTTCATATAGTATTACAAAGAGCAGCAAACACGTTAAGGTTGCCTGTTCTTCAGGAGTGTTTGTTCAGTAATATATTCTCATCCTTTAAAAAGGAGTTGCACTTGAGTGAACATTGGTTTTGATAAGCAATTTTTCTTTCCCTCTGTTTATTTCACCTACAGATGAGTATGAACAGACCTGGAGTATTTCTTTTCTATGTCTGTTTTATCTCCTGAATATTGGGTGTTACTAGCCTTTTCTATTCCACGTAAATGGGATTTAGGAGCAATTATGCCATTCAGATTAGTTTTGTTTTCAATATTTCAGTGCATATGCTTTTCCCCAGTTTTGCTACCTTTTCAAAATAACTAGTAGATACTGTTTGGATATAATATCTTTTTTAATTCTCTTCAGTGATTTATAATGCCACTCTGAATTGTGATTAAGTGGCAAGAACTTACTGGTAGTTGAACAGAACAAATGCAGTTCATTATCTTCTTTGTAACCTTGCATTTTTAGAATTTAATTTTATATTGTAGAGATTGTTCATTTCCAGTAGAAATTTTAGTGACCATAGAGATTATTCATTTCCAGTAGAACATGTAGTGACCTTCATCAGAGCTATTTTGTCTTCAATGGTAGTTCAGGAGATGGGATTCATAGGGTCACTTGGGAAGGTTTTTCCAACCCTTTAGTTGGACATCTAAATCATGATCCTTTCTCCTCCTTCTTTTCTTCCCTTCAGTTTTTGCCTGACCTTGAGAGGCAACATCCCTGTCTCTAAGGCAACTGAAGGTCTTCTTCTGGACCTGCACATAACCGTTTGAACCTAGATCTAAACGCCTGCTAAGCACATAGACGACAGCTGCAGCTCAGACAAATGGAAAAGACATTAATTTGCCTATTTTACCTGAGAGGCTTTGATAGATATGCTGTGAATACCAAACATTACAGATCTTTCTTTTTTCCTTCATATTTGGACCTCTTTATAGATTCATTTCCCATGATCGGGACTCTTTCAGAACAGGGAAATCAAACCTTTCAGAGGGTTCAAATCTTTGCTTACCTTCCTTCCTCAAACATGGATCTTTCTCCTCTTAAGAATGTGCCCTTTGCTGAAGCTTTGTCTTCTTCATCTCCTGTGTTGCTGCTTGGGGTGGTGGTTTTGTACATGGTATTCTGAGGTGTCCAACTTGCCTTTATATTGCACAGGGACCCTGTATTTCTCTGGACTATGGCATAGCAAAACTTCAGGCAGATGCTTAGGATCACGGTGGCTGTTTCCCTTTGTAGATCTGAGCCCATCAGCTTAATAAGGTGAACTGATGAAATTACACAGGAAAGAAATCACTTTCATGACATATTTAATTAAATAAATTGATATTAGCAGAAGTACAAGAAGCACAATTTTTCACTCTGTAGCTGAGCTACAATTCCTGGACATGGAAGCTTTCTTCATGCCATGAATCAACTTCTGTTTTTTGTATTGCCTTTTTTCTTTTCTTTTCTTTTTTTTTTTAAGCATTGTCACTATTGCTCTGTTATAAAATTTAATTACTATCTGGAAGCAATGGGAAACAGCAGAAAAAATAAACAGGAATTTCTAACAGGGAGTGCTTTACTACTGCTAAAGAAAGACAGGCATAGTGATTTAGATATGCTGTGAATAGCTGAGATAAGTGATGTTTCATCTGAAGTACCTGCACAGCTGAAAACATTTTGTTCACTATAAAGAAACCCTTCTACCCACAGTCATGGAAAGTTTAGGAAAGACGTATTTACCTTGGATACAGAATAAAGAATACTTTAAGTTTTCTTTTGCTGCTGTGTAAAAATATTCATATTCAAAATCTGTTCTATTACTTACAGTTAGGGTCATCCTTGAAAACATATTTGTTAGCATAACTCTGTGGTGTGCTGTATGTCAAATTTACTGATACTGAAGAGAATGTCCTTGGTACAGCATTTATTCAAATTATTGAATATTATTGTCTAGGTATCAAATTTTTTTTTTTCTTCATGTTCCAGATTTAACACAAATATATCCAAAGATATTACAGAAATAATCTTGAACTTATATATCCTGGGAGTTATTTTTGATGCGGCCTATTCTACAAACAATGTTTGGCTATGAAACATAATTTATCGAGCATAGGAAATACTTCCATGCATCTTTCATTTTAATATGCTATTCATTGATAGTGTGAAAAGTAATATTGATTGCTACTAAGTATTCTGATACCATGCTCTGCAAGGATTGAAGTTTGCAGATTTATTAGAGCATCATGCAGTACATTTATTTTTGGCATAATATCTACTAATCATATATTATTTAGAAGACAAACATTAGTTTATGAGTGTGAAACAAGATATTGTTTTGGTAGAATGAACATAAATCTTTCTAAGGAAGATATTAGCTAGTGGTATAAAAAGGATTTCATGCATTTGGGGGAAGTGATGTTTATCAAAGAGTATTAAGTTTGAAAAATCAAGTCTTCAGACTATTAGGTAATACCAGATTGTATATATGCTTCCTTAAATCTTTGTAATATGTTTCAATAAACTGTGATAGAATATATTGAAATGTTGTAAACGGAGTTCACTTTGGAATTCCTTTACATTTTATTGAAATAAAAAAATAAAATATGTTTGAAGAAAAACAATCATCCAACTTTTAAAACGGAATTGTAATATTTGGGGGAAAAATTAGCTAAATATTTTTTCACAACAGTTTCTTTCTCTTTAGTAGAGAAAGTGAACTGTGTTCAATGCAGGAAGAGAAAATTTGCTGTCTTTTGTCTACTGGAAACCTAAGGAACAAGCCAAGTTTTAAGACTACTGTTGAGGAACTAAAATTCGCAGCATTCTAGTCCAATAGTCTATTAGGTGAGGATTTGACTCTTAGTAAGCTGACTTTCTTTGAATGTGTGTTTTTTCAGTATTAGTGCCACACTGAGGCTCATTCAGTTCTTGAGATGAATGAAGTTTCATCATGGTAAAAGCAGAGTTTTTTTTGTTTTATAAGGAAAATACAATTAAGAAATAAATTTCAGACATGTGAGTATCTGAAAAAATAGATTAGAATGGAAATCAGAATTCCTCCTGCGCTTGTGAATATGTGTATCCATTTATCTTTGTGATATGCCAGAATAATGAAGCAAATTATCCTCAACTGCTTAAAATCTTATAATATGCTCTCTAGAGATAAAAATTTATAAATAAAACAGTAAACAAACTGCATATGTATAATATTGAGGAACTTTCCCATTGTGCTATTTCATGACAGATTTGAAATATACTTTTGCAAAGAGATGTGTATGAAGACCATGGGAATATATACCATCTATATAACGGAAATTTTAAAACTTACCATGAAGTATTTCAAGGATTTAGTATAAAGTGTTTTGAAGTTTCAGCATATTATTGCTGGAAAACTATTTTTGGTTTCACAGATCTTTCTTTAAAGCTTGTTAAAATGAAATCCGCTTTTCCTTCATGTCTAAAAATAAGTAGTGGTAAACCCTGATTTTCTGAAGGTCGTGACAGGCAACTGAAATCCTCATAAAACCAGTGTTAGTTATAAGAAGTTTCAAACTGGATACAATTTTTGGGTACAAGAATTGCTATGAATTTTGAATACCAAAGACATTCAGGGCTTAGCCGCATTTCTTGCCTCTACACCAATAGCAGTGTTTATTTTTTATAAGGTTAAATTATTTTGCTTTGTCCAATGGGCTTTGCTCTGACAACAACTATTATAAAGAAAACTCAGGCATTTCCATTCCCGTTGCAGGCATACAGTGTCTGAATAACAGCAAAACGAAGCTGGCTTTGCTGCGTGTAGCTGTTAGGGAATAGTCGACAGAAAGCTCATGCAGAGCTGGTAGTGAGGGCCTTGTATGCTTGGAACTGTGCTCTTAAGGTCTTCATTTATTGTTACAAAAGGGAGGAAGGCTTTACACACTGTGAGAAAATATGGAGAACACAGATCTACCAGTTAACCTCCTGACAGTGACAGGGTATACACGGAGCCGTTGCTATGCAGGATTTAATCATAAGCCCCTGAAAGGGTGCAGCAGTCTTGTTGAAAGCAGGATGAAATTTTTAAAAGAATTCACAGTCTAACAAAGGTTCTTAGAAGTGATTATATAAAGAATAACAACAACACCTGGCATGTTTTCCTGGCCACATTAGTGCATAGCTGTATCAGTAGATAAGGACGTGGCCATAGATGCTGTTTACCTGCATTTGTTGTGTCACAAAGATGCTGCTCTGTAATATCACAGAGAATAGTTTGAAAATAATTTGTTATGCCAGAATCAAAAGGAAACACATTACAATAGGAAAGGGGGACAAGTCAGGGGGGAAGTTATAAGAGGCAAGAGATTCTGACAAATCTCAGGACTGAATCTGACTCAGGTTTTAATGACGATTAAGCTGCTATGGAGATGATAAAGTGTGCATGTACATAAACTCACTTTGAGAAAAGTTGGTTAAAAATGTTTAAATAACTTGACAGAATCAATTTGACAGAATCAGTAGGTGCGTCATGCCAGTTATTAATGGACTATATCTTTGGTAGTCAAGAAATAGGTGGAGAATTAGTCAAATGTCTATCTGCGTGGGAATACCGTCACTAGGAAAAGAACATGTTTAAAACTCTTCTAAAAAATTAAAAAAACTGCCATAGGGACAGTTATCAGTCAGGAGAAAGACTGAATAATACCTAGAATACAAGTAAGATTTCTAGGAACTCAGATTTGGGATTGTCAGTTTCTTCCTTCTGGAACAGAGGTGACAGAAAATAAATATAATGAGAAGGAACAAAACCCAGGTCAAAAAGAATTAGGAGATGAATGGTAGTCTTCCTCAAAAGTAGATCCAAGAGGATTTACTGATATGGTATTAAAAGATCCGTTGTTGATTCTGATTTGCTGTCCAAATCAAAGAAGTAAGGAAAAATGTGGTTAACACAGAGGAGGCTTTCTATAGAAAAGGTGAAGAGCTAAAATCTTTGTTCATTCCTTCAGAACTTGCTATGACCAATTTAGGAAGCTGGCAAAACATTTGAAACAAACAAACAAAAAATGAAGGTCTGTGAAATGCTCAGTGTTTCCTAATTAAAAAATGAAATGGGAAAAAAGTAGATTGTGTAAGAAGCCTTTCTGATGACACTGCACTTCAAAGGATTCAGGTGTTACTGCTGGAGAAATTACAGAATGGTATAGGAATCCCAGAAAACCCATTTTGGTATTGTCTCAAATGATTTTTAAGGTCTGTCTCACTAAGGACACTTCTTAGGCTGAAACAGCATATAATGCCAGAAAAAATAAGTGAATTACTCAGACATGTCTTAGAGGCCTATAGTTTGGTACTATTTGTGTTAGCTATAGCTCACTGAAGTCCCGGTGAAGGAAGAGTAAGGAATTACAGAATCTGTGGATAATGGAATCTGTGGTACGCCTAGCCAGAAAACAATATAGACCCCCCCAGAATAAACTGAAAATTAGCTATTTATACCTGCATAGATTTTTAAAAGTAGCACTTGTACACAGAGATGAGGGGTCATTCTTACAGTGTTTTTTTTTTTTTTTTTTTTTTTTTTTTTGAGCACTGGAGTCTCCCTATGCAACTGAAAGAATAGCTGTTCTTTATATCTAAGATTCATCATGAGTCCTGTAGTGTCTAGTATTCATGATGAGAGAAAAGGATAATAAAGTGATGCATGAAATGCCTGAGATACTTGGAAATAAATTAAATTTAGTTCTTGAAACTAATAGCCCATGCAGTAATACAAAAAGTAAAAGAAACTAATTTTGCTAAATACTGGTACATTGAAGATTGCTTGTAAAGTGCTTTTTATAAATGTAACACAAAACAGGAATGTGCATCACAGCCCATTTGGAAAGATCTTTCCTGCTAGGAAATAAGCAGAAGTAGAATAAATAGAAGCAGCAGAACAGACATATTTCATTGCAGATATTTCCTTCACTGTGTGTGAGCTGTGCAAATAATGCCCTAAATGGGAGAGCAAGATATTGTGCAGAAAGGAGGAGGTGTAGTGGAAGTACATCTTTGATGAAGTCTTACCCTGGGAATTGGGTTTGATTTGATGTTTGGCATTGCAACTAAGACTATGATTTGCAGAATTGCAAAATCTATACTATTACTGGACAGTAATAGAAAAGAAGTCAAACAGATGGTTGTCCTCTCAGTTGTATATCAAAATAGTGTAATATACAGTTCGTGCAGGAATGCTCATTTGAACTGATGAAAGTAGCATGAAAATTAGGACTTAGAAGAAAAAAATGCTGTTAAAACACTATTTTGGGTATGCCTGTGTTAAGTGTCTACATATAAATTTGGTATCTGGATTCTCAATATAATCAATAGTTTTTTTTTTTTCAGTTGCTTGAACATCGTCATCTAGTTCCATTTGAAACTCAGCCCACCCTGACTGCTAGTTATTGGGCCAGAGCAGATATTGGATTTCCCATGTCTTATGTCATATTTACCACATATGTGCAACTATTTTAGGAGTTTGGGCATCTAGTGTACATGTAGACACTTACATATAGACACCTAAATACACACATCTCCATCTTGGGCTGAATCCTACTCTATGTGACCCCAGTGCTTAGTGGCTCACTTCAGTTGCCCAAGCTAAGTTTTCATGTGAGAAACCTTAGGCATCTGTGATATCAGCATGACTTTGGTACAGGGTCTTCAATACACCCATGCCCATCTGCAAGTGGCAGCAGACTGTGTCCTAAGCATTAATCCCACTAAATACTTATTTTGGTTTTATTTGACAATCACTAACAAGTACCCTAAAAATATTCTAGGCTGGGGAGCTATACATTTCCCATACAATTCATTTCTTTCAACTGGTTCTAGAATAGAGCTAAGTTATTAGGATGCTCTGTTTCTGCTTTTAAAAGGGCCTGTTTTTTGAAACAATTAACTGACTTTCAGATTTTGTTTTAAAGGAAAAAAATTAATATAGTAATGGGAGTAAAGGCACAGAGTTCAAGTCCATGCAAAAATAGATTCTGAAGGTAACAAGTATGACAGAAGTCAGATCCAGATGAGGTCTGGAATCTGAACAGTGAGGAATCAGTCAGAGGAAGGGCCAGGGCTGGGTTTGGTTCAGCTACAAAGGATTTGGAACTAGAATTTGTAAGATGTACATCTTTTTTTTTCCATTCTCCAGTATTTATATCTTGGCATAAATATGTTTTTAATTTAATGAAGTCCTAAAGAGAAGGAAAATTAATTTATCTCAAGTAGATACTTGACTTAGGGCCCCAGAGTGGCCTCAGACCTAGGAGTTCAAAACCAATTATTCTGCAATTGCAATGGGGTAAGAGCATCTTTAAAATTCTAGAACTGGCCAGTTCCTAACACTAAGTCATTTTATAAAAGACCAACATGCAGCAGTATACTTTAGACTAATAAGAGATAATGCTGTTTTATTTAAATCAGTATTGTTAATGCTCAGGTCATGTCTTAAGATTATCCTCATCATTTTTGTTCAACAACAACAAAAAAAATATAGTAGAATGTGTAAGAGATATGTGGAAGAGGATCTTGAACTTGTCATATCCTAGTATGTGCCTTAAACTCTTGTGATTGTTTTGCATATTTTAAGATTTGCTGCCTTGTACTAGATCACCAAAGCTCCAATCTGCACGCTTAAATGCATCGTACTGTATTCATGTTGTCTAAAAAGGACCGTATAGCTAAAACCTTGAATGTATTAAAACCACACAATATTAAGTTTGCAAGGAAGTTTCTACAGATGCCATGGTAAGATACTTTAATCCTAACAGACATAAGGAATATGCAGAGTGTATTATTTCTCATTGTTAATGGAAATGATGGTTGACTAAGAGCTAAGAAACTGTTCATAGGATATCAAGCAGGTAAATTAAAAGGTAAAAGACAGGCCAGTTTGAAAACTTCAAATGTTCCTGTTTTCAGTAAGCAGCTTCCAAATAAAATTGAAAGAAATGAAAAGTAGTGTTTTCTGTGAATATAAATCCATTTTTTTTTCAGGTGACTAGTTCCTTTAGTCAGGTGGCTTTGGCAGCTTTCAGGCCTTGGTTAAAGGAAAACTGGAAGAACTTGTAAATTATTCCATAATTATAATTATTACTTTGTTTGTGTGGTAAAATGGCAACACTATTTTAGATGTAGAAATCACAGTACTCCAGAAGGAATAGAGAAAACCTTGCAAAAGTGAATTTATTTTCAGGAAGAATGTATTTCTCTCACTCTCCACAATAATCAATAGGTTAATAGCCTATTAAAAAATGCAAAGGTTCTATAATATTGACTATTTTCATAATTAAAACAAAACAAATTCTAAATATCAACAATTTTAGTGCAAATAACTTCATTAACATGCAACCAAGAACATACGCCTACATTGTTGATACCATTTTTCTTGTTTAATCCATGGCAGCTAAGCAAACTGGCAGCACTTAACATGATTATGTCAAGATCTCACACAAGTTAGCTCACAGCCAAAGGCTGACATGTAGAGTCAATACGCCAGGGCTAATTATGTTGATGTCAAAAAGTTACCTTTCATTGTGTGTGATAAATGTTTCATGTAGATTAAAGCATGTTTATGTACTGTGAATTTTACCCTAAAGATTGTAGCAAAAGGTCAGTAATCCTTGATGCAATTTGACTATTATAGCGTTGATTATGCATTCTTTGCAATCTGATACTCTCATCAAAGTCAAATGTGTGATTCAGAAAAAAATAAAAGTATGTATTATGACTGCTAATCATCATTTCTGCTCAATGATTATGTCTAGGAGGACCAGTATGGTCTGCATGTCAACTTTTGAAATGAATGCTTCTGCTACATCCGTTGTACTTTTTTTTTATTTTTTTGCAAACTGGAGGTATTAGCATATTCTTTTCTGTGAGATTTTGTGCTGTCTGTAACATGTGCATGTAAGGAGGAAGAGAGCTCCTAGAGATCCTCTTAGAGATCCACGGATCAAATTTTTTACATTCTATAAAAATAAAAAGTGCCCAAGGCTGACCATTCTCTATTCTTCTGGTTTCATAACACTCCCTTACAACTAATGTTGTAAGAGAGTGTTGCCTTTTCTTTTTCTTTTAAGTTATTTAATAATTTTCAAATGAGCACAGTTAATTTGTACTGCAAGAGTACGGCTTAGCTCATGGGAAAATCATGGACATGAGTGCACTAGTGATCTGACTTCCATTTTAATTTGTCTATTTGCTTCAAACTTCCTCAAAATTGTACAGCTTTTTGCTTTGCCTTCTTGAAGAGACCATCTTTGGGCAAAATAATCTCGTCAATTTTCTCTCCTTTTACCAGGGTTATTGCTAGTTTATGCAAATCATAATACTAGGAAGAATTGTTATAAAAATACATTGGATTTCCAACTTTTTTTCTTAAGCATGGCATCATACTGAAGTGAAAATGAAGTTTCTGTATATTTACAAAATAGTTAACTTTTTTTCTTGCTACCTGCTCCTGGTGCAGTAAACCCATGCCATTTCTTCTGTATTCTTTTCTTCTAAGAACCCATCTATCAGAGGTTGACAAGATGCATTTTGGCCATATCTTGTGCTTTTATTTGTATTTTTTGTATATATGGTGCAAAGGGTTGCACATAATTGACAACTGATGGGCAAACCTTGAATACCTTCTTGTTTCAAGCATTTGGCACTTGGGAAATAGAAACTGCTCTCTAGTCAATGTAAGACCTGTTTCTTCTTTCCAAGATGGTGAAAAACAACTTTCTAACCAATCTTGATCTATCAGTGTGCTGTGGCATTGCTGTACTCTTTCATCCCTCTTTTTATCCCACTCACCCTGACTATATTTATTCAGTAATGACTGTTCACAGAAGAAGTCTCCAGAGAGATATAAAATCTTGGCATCTGTATTCCTTTTTGGAGGCAAGTATTCTAAAGAGCTATCCTTTTTGCCTAATGAACCAAAACCCAAAACCTTGGATTTCATTATGGTTATGATTTCTTAACCCACTAGAGTCTCTCATCAAAATGTAGTCTCATTAAGTAAAAGAGACACTGTGCACCAATCCATTAAAATGTGCTAAGTTAACTTGTTGTCTGACATGAGACGAAATGAAATATAATTATTTCAGATCTGTTCTTAGTGGATTGTAGAATACATCATAAGCTTGAAAAATATGTAAGACAATTTGGTATCCTTTGTAATGGAACCCAATTCTGAATTCATATATAGAGTAATGAGTCTGGAGAGGGATGATCTTTGAGGTGAGGAAATTGAAAAGCTGGGTTGCAGTCCAGAGTCAGTAAGAAAATTCTTGTGTCGCTTAGGAAAAAAAAAAAATCACTGCAACTTGCGTTTTTTCCTGGTGTCTGTACAAGCACCAGGAAGTGAAAGAGAAAGAAACATTTCTTCCCATGCATGTGCCCGCAGACCCTGGGCACAAACGCAGGCTCTAATTTCTTCCAGAAGAAGAGATTCTTCACTGCTAGTGACAGCTTTTAGATCTACTGAGTAGTTCTTGTGCATTTGCAAATATAAAAGATCAGGTAAGCTACAATATGCTTTGGGGTAGTAAAAAATATCTTTACCCTAAAGAAGCTATGTTGTAAATTAAAGATTGTAAAAGGGAGGAAAACATGTGTCTGTCTGATGTGTGTTGGGAAGCTCTTTTGCATGGGAAATCTAAAAATATGATCAGATTTACAAACAGAAACTTAAAGCTTTTAGTATGCAATTAAATACGTAATTTCAATGCAGAATTTTTGTAACTGGGCTATATAAACTTAACTCACAGGTAGGTGTTTAGCTAGCTATTTACATAGAAGCCATCCAAACACATATTGTGGCCCCAGCATATACAAATAGAGCCATAGTTTGGGTCTGGGTTTCTCTGATGTGCTAAATCTTAAAATATTTCTCTATGATTTTTTTAGTGGTTTTCTGGAAATGAATCTGGCAAGTTACTTTCAGTATTTCTAGATTAACTGATAGTGGTGACTGAAAGGGTATAGTCAAATGAAATCCTTATATGCAAATACTTTCATACCTCATCTTGGAAGGTGATAGCTGAGCATCATGCACTGTTGTTGTAATTTTCAGCTGAAGCCCTCTGTAGTTGTGCATCAGATATTTGGTTCTATTGTCATGTGCTAAGTTATGCTGTGCATATTATCAGAAAAGCACAGAACAGCATATGAGAAAACATGATAATTAGCATAATGCATGGTATTAAACCATCTTATTTTGGACTGTTGTCAAAAGTCAGAAAATCATGCTAGACTTTTCTGTTAAGTGTTTTCATGCTGACCTATGCATCCTGTGGGTCACAGAACACTTGAATAGTCCTTGAATATTTCAGCACATTTATTTCTTCAAATGCCACTTTAAGTACTGTGTACAGGGTTGATAAAGCTGCATGGTGAGTTCTCTTTTTTGCTTGGTTTAGGAATTAATTTGACTCTTCCCATGCAGTACTCCTATCTGGCTTAAACTGAAAGATCTGCAGGAAAAACAGTGAACTGAAGAAAGAGTAATGATTTGTAGGAACCTACAGGAGGTCTGAGTCCCAAATCCAAATGTGGCATTGCTTACAATTACATAAATAGTGTTCACATGCATTTATCCCAGCTATAAGCAATAGCTAATAACAAATTATAGAGGCCTGATGTGATTTACACACAGAGATTTTTTTACAGCACTTTGTGTGAATAAAAATTGCTATTATTTCTTTTTCTATCCAAAGAAAGGAATCAATTGAATTCTTGTAGAGAATATAATTTTCTTCCATTTAGTTTTAAATAGCATTAGCACAGCAATCAGATGTTGAGGTGAAAGACAAATACTTCTGGACCTGGGACTGAAAATGTACAAAACATTAGACAATAAAGAGAACAACTCCTTTGCCTTTGTATTTCAAAGGGCATTAGCATTTTGCTGTATAGGCGATAGCTTTTCAAACTGTTTTTGCCTCTGATTGACCTACTCCATTGTTTTTAAACTGTGTTTAATGTCCTCTGCAGATTTGAGGGGGAAAAAAATAAAACCTTAACATTCTATCATTATTTTCATGAGATATTTGATATCACAATATAATTATGCTACTGAATGATGATTGTTTCTGATAGTGCTGTATCTTGCACTGCTGAAATTTCAGAGATTATTGTAAAGGTGTAACAGTGAGGAAAAAACAGCCTAGGTCTGTCAGGAGGAAAGGAAATGTAATACCATTAATCCTTAAAGTGCTCTTGAAATTACACAGGGAGACCAGTGTCCTGTAATTACAAAAGGCAGCAATAGCATCATGATAAAGCCAACCCCAGGAGGTCATCCCCAGTGCTTAGAGAGAGGGGGCCAAATAAAATAAGGGCAGCAATCCAGTCCTTGTGTGCGTGTGTATGTATGTTGGGGAGCGATGTGGATGGGGCTCTGGGCTCCTGCAGATGTGCTGGGAGGGAAGGGGAAGGCAGGACACGGATAGTCCGGTGGCTGCAGTGGCCTCGCACACTGCGCCGCAGTCACTTGGTGGCTCTGAATGCGGTGTTGTCCGCCTCGCTCACCCAGTTTTGTAGGGGAAGAAAGGTTTGCTTTTTAATCAGGGCCCGCTGCAGCAGCCAAGATGAGATCATGGCTTCGGATCCATGGTGTTTATTTGCCAACAGAGAAGGGTATCTTGTTTCCTTCTCATACTACATTGGAGTACATGGATACAGCACCCCATGTGTCGAGTGGTTTTAATGATTCTTTTAGAAGCAAATGATTAGAAAGAAATAAAGTAGAGTTCAATCTTGGGGTTGCTGCTCAGATTTCCTGGGTCTTTCATTGCATAAGCCCCTTTGACTGCAGTGAGAATTTGCCTAAGTAAAAAATGACTGAGAGCCTTTGGTTATAGCTTTAATTACAGGATGGAGCTACAGGAAAAATCAATGTTACATTCATTTAAATTTGCCATACTAGAGCATGCTATTGGCCTCACTAAACCAGTGCCCTGCTTTGTCAGCTGTCTAGGTCTGAAGCAGTCTGGTTATTTTTTTCCCTGTTTCCTTACAGGTGGATTGCTAGAGTGAGCCCAACTAACCGCAAGATGTGGCAGCAGCTGTTATTGCTGTTATTGATAAACGATGCAGCCAGTTTGACTAGGACACACTGAGGTGCCTTTGAGGGAGCAAAATAAGAGGATTTAAAGGAGAAGCCCTGGAGAGAGTGATGTATAACACAGTTTAGTTGTGAATGGTTGTGTTAGGTTCAAAGCTCTGTTATAATGCATTCCCAGTCATGTATTACTGAATGCTATACTGAATACCAGTGAAATATTGAAATGTTTGGGCAAACTCATCCTTGAGCAGACCTGAGGACAGCATTTCACCCACTATTCTCCTTTCTTGGGAAGCAGTTTGTTCCCACTGATTTACTCTTGGTTTGGTCTTCCTCCTTTTTCGTCACTCTTTACTTACCAGGGAGATCAGAGTTTGAAGCCTTTTAGCCTTCTTCCTACAAGTGAGGTTAAATTCAAGGAAGACATTTCCTTGGCTTTATTGCCCGACATGCTGGAGGGAGCAAAGGGACTCTCCAATCAGTCAGAGGAAACAGAGATGCCGTAGCCCAAGGCGGTATGATACTGTGAGGCCACAGTAGGATGTCTCCTCCAGCTCACAGACACCGTTATGTGCTCTTGCTGTCCTTTTCCTTGCCTGTGCAAGGCAAGTTGCAAGTAGACTTTTTTTGCTCTCTGTTTTTATGATTTTGAATGTGAAGGGAAAAAAAATCAATAAAACATTCAAACAAAAACACAGTGAAAAACAAAGAAGGAACCACACAGAGAGCCCAAGGATGTCTGTTATTTTGGCTGTAATACATTTGAAAGGTCTTTATATTTCTGTGTAAAAGGGAATGATTGCTTTTGAAGGTATATTCAAGGCTAACCACAAAAAATGCTTTGTGAATATCAGTGGATGACGAATTATATTTCAAGTAGTCGATGACAGAAAAGAACTTGACACAGAAACAACTTTTCAGCTTACATATGTTATAAAAATGCAGTGTAGTATAAAAACATACTGTCACTATCTGATTTGGGAGATAAGCGGGGAGAAAGCAACTAGTCACACTGAAAAGGCAAACATTAGGCTTAAAGATTAGAAAAGAAGTCTGTGTCATTTTGCTAGAATACCCAGCAGGCCATTTTGTTCATGTAAAGTAAAGCAAAACCTGTTACTGATGTTGTCACATTGTTTTTAGCTGGCATTCTGAAGTATGCATGGAGGATAAATATGGCGAGGGAATGACCTGTGTTGAGATGACAGGAGATATGATTAGATCATGAGAAATCCAGATCCCTCAGCAAAGAGATGATATTGCGAACAGACTAAGATGCGACTAGACAGTTTGTGAAGAGATTAAGGTTTGCTTGACATGAAGCTATGAGCTGGCTGCATGGCATGATACGGGTTTATAAAGCAGGGCTTTCTGCCCTCCTTCGAGGAATCTTCAAGCCACTCACCCCAAAAGCAAATGATTGCTCAGAGTTTAGGCATGGTGTCTTGCACTCCTGCAAGGTCACGGCTGAGCAATGGTGGAGCTGATCTCCGACGCCGGGGCGCTCACTGACAGAACAAGGGCAGGCGAACTGGAGAAAACCAAGTTACAGCAGGCTACCCTAAACCCATAAATGTGCAGGATAATATCTTCTGCTGGTAGAAATCGATGTCGCTCTTATACTGATTTACAGGACGTTTGTCTTGGAGGCATGACAAAAACAACTGTATCCTCCCCTTTCTCACTCAGAACATAAATGTTATTACTGGGACTCCGATGTTCACAATGCCAGATGCAAGATTGCAAAATGCTGTTTTTTCAGTGCTTCTCAATCACTGGGAATTTAAAGGTCATCTAATATATCCCTGTTTTGTTTCTTTTAATAATTCTGCATGGGTTGCTCATATAATAGATTAAAATTAATTAGCCAGATTCACTCGTAGACAAAAAAGAGTTCCACAATCCATACACGTATATTTTGCCACCACTATTTACTTGGTGAAAATTTAGAAATGATTTAAAATTTTCAAAAAGCAATTTGACAGAAACTTGAGCTTGTTCGTTATGCGGTGTTTTATCTAAAAAAAAAAAAAACTTTTTTAAACAAATCCGAAGTTTCTACAAGAGAAAAGATATTCCATTCACTTGTATCAAGTATATTTTAGGTAGTGAGAACTAGTAGATTATCAACTGATGTATTCAAAATGATAGCAGTGTCCTCTCCCTGAAATTGTTAGGTCAAATTGCATTTTAAATTTGGGGTCCTTTGTAACGTTTTGCTTGTCGTGTCTCTTCACTGCCAACTCAAGATGTCTCCATAATTGGAAGTAGAGTAGGGATTTCATATCATTCCTACAGGGGACACAGATGAAAGGATCAAGGCTGAAGGGATAACACATGAAAAGAAGCAGAAGGAATTATTATTGCCAAGTCCAACAAGCGTTCAGAGCAGGGTGTCAGAATGGATTGACTTCAATAAAAAAATTGCCCTAGTAACAACCGAGTTAAATGTATGAGTAAGGACCTCAGGAATTGGACTATTGTTTGATATTTCCACAATCACTTTACATGTCAGTCAGCATTAGTGACTGTCTGGGAAGCTGACACTGTCTGAAATAGTTTGCTTGTTAAGTATTGGCAATGTTCTGATTAGTCTTGTTTTTAGGAAGCATTTGTGGTGTAGATTACAGGCTTTACCCTTGGCTTGTTGATTGGTACATTCTGCTATTTCTCACACTTGCTGCTCAACTGCTTTGAATGCTTTGGGGCAGTATTTTGTACTCTAATAGCTCCTAAGCATGTTCCAGCCTCATCCATAACTTATTTAATGCTGAATGCAAAACATTAGTAATGGTGGGTGTAGCCTGTGAATATATTTCTGTCGATCTAACAGTGTGTTCAGGTTTCTTCTGTAATTGATAGAGTCTGAAATTATTGAAAGCTCACTCTTGAATGCCATGATTTTCTTAACCCAAGTAAATTCTTTGAAAATTGTATACTGGTAGCAGTCAGTAGGTGTCATGGAAAATTTGGTGTTTTATTAGTCTGAATATAACTATAGAGTCTCTCTTCCAGTTTGATTGTGTTCTGCTAAATGAGTATGTACAACTATTACTGTCATAAACATACTCCCTCTTTGCACAGTTGTAGATTTATTTATAGTAATGACTGAAAAAAAAAATCCTTGAAGTAAAAGAGAGGGCTTGTAATAGGCAAGTAGTATAGAATTCCCTGGAGTTGTGATTTCCCTAAGGTTGGCTCAGGTTTGCCAGAGGGCATGCAGCTGACTAAATTTCTGAGCTACGTATTCAGTTCATCCCTCTCGTGTCATTGTACCCCCCTCACCTTATCTCAGAGCCCTCTTGGGGACTGGGCCTTCTGACCTTCTCCAGGGTGAGGAGTAGACCCAGTGTGCTGAGGCTGACCATGTTCCTCCCACTGTTGGCTTTTGCAGCAGCATGAGTTAACCTCTTCCGTTTCACAGACGAAGGGACAGAATTCCTAGCACTAGTCGTTATACTTCAATAATTGAATCATCTATCTGGTTTCTAGGAGTTCTTGTGCCACTCCTCTGGCAAAGAAAGAGAAGGAGAGAAGGAATGAAGGAATGTGATGGGGAGACTCCTGTAGCCAGCTGGAGTTTGGCTGCTGCAATGGACTCTTGAGCTTGGGAGCAGAGAGGTGTGCAGGACCAGACCTTTCGAGTAAAGCTTCTGGATCAGGGAACTACAGAGGGAGTCTTGCTCTAAGTGCATTTCTTCATGGAGCATTTAATATACTGCTGTGAAATGGAGCAGTGTGAGTAAGCCCCAAATCAGTGCATTAGATATGAAAATCAGAGCACTCAGCTGCCTAAGATCATTGTTGTTGAGCTTTGAAGACACAACAGGCATATACAGTGGCCAGCTACTTACTAATTTAACTTTGAATCATTGTACAATTGTCAGCAGTTGATTGCTATTACTGGCAGGGAATCTGTAGTAACAATAACACAAGAAGGACAATAAGGACATTGAGCTTCTAGAGAGGGTCCAACGGAGAGCCACAGAGATGATTAAGGGACTGGAGCATTTGTCATATGAGGAAAGACTAAGTGAGCTGGGCCTGTTTAGTCTGGAGAAGAGAAGACTGAGAGGAGATTTGATCAACATGTACAAGTACCTGAGGGGCGATTGTAGGGAGGATGGGGCCAGGCTCTTCTCCGTGGTGGTTGGTGACAGGACGGTAACGGGTGTAAGTTGAAACACAGGAAGTTCAATATCCATACGAGGAAGAATGTCTTTATTGTGAAGGTGACAGAGCCCTGGAACAGGCTGCCCAGAGAGGTTGTGGAGTCTTTCTCTGGAGATCTTCCAAACCCGCCTGGTGCCATGTGCTCTAGGTGTCTGTGCTTGTGCAGGGGGTTTGGATTACATGTTCTCTAGAGGTCCCTTCCAACCTTAAGCATCTGTGATTCTGTGATTCTGTGATTCTGTGATTCTGTGATAATAATAAAAAGCCCATCCTTGAACCAGGACACTCAGCAGATCTTCTTTTGAATCTATCTGTAATCATCATTCCCTTTATCATAATATACCTAATAATACTGGAAAAGAGGTGAAGTTGGGCAATCAAACGACCTGTAAAATAAAGTAAGGTATAGGCCTTCCTGTGCTTATTTTCGTGCCAAGTACGTCAGTTGATAGGTATGAAATACCTTTCAGAAGTTATTTATGGTCTGTTTCCTTTCTTCTTCTAGACATCATCACTCACATCCTTGTTTTTGTAGATGCAATTTGAACTACAGATAGATTCTAATGAGGCAATGATATAAAACCTACAGGAGTAAAGTGCCCAAATGCAAATCCATGTCAAATAGAATTTATCTTTCCTAGGTGAGCTCTATATATCACAGACCATGTTTCCCCATTGTACTGAGAAATATTTTCTGAGCAATTGCTAGATGGGGAAAAGGAGAGGACAAGAGAATATTTGCCAAAATGATCATTTTCCTGGACAAAGCCTTAGGAAAAGAATTATAAATCACACCTGAAAGGATTAGGATGATATAGACACTCAGATGTGTTGTGTGTCTATATCTACAAGCAATACTGAGGTACATGTATGTAAACTGCAGTATATTTTATATAGTCAGTTTGATTTAAAAATTAATCTATATTTTTAAAAATCAAGCAGTAAGACTTAAGTTCCCCCACATCCTTTGTTTTATAGCAATACCATCTTTTTCTGCTGATACTGCAACACTTACACTGAATTCTCAACTCTTTAGCACATTTTGAAAAAAAGCTTGCAGAAATGCTAGATAAAAGAAGTTAACATGGAGTCTTCTAGCTTTCCCTTTTTCTCCCTGTCTGATTTTCCTTTTCTCTGTCTCTTCTATTAGCACTTTAGTCTTTTCTCTGGAGGAGGCAATGGGACTGGAATGTTCAGCACAAGTCCTAGGGATGCCTATTGGAAACCTCATTCCCTAGTCACATTATGCATGTTGCAATAACATCAGGTCAGAGCAAACGTGTTGATATCTTTCCAAATTGTGCTTTAAAAAATCCAAGACTTTTCAGACATTGTCAGACACCACTTTGGTTTAGGTGAACATACAAGGCAGACTCCCAGTAGGGTTGTAAAGTCGGATCTAACTGGTGGGGAAAAAATGTCAACAGATTTCGATAGTGTCTTGGTGATTTGTGTCTTCTGGGATTTTTTTTTTTCTGCCCACCTAGCATGTTGATAAATCCAGTCTGAATTCTGGGGTGAGAAAGATGCTCTCTCTTTGTCTTTAAGAGTTCAGTCGAAGTCTGAGGTGAATAAAGTGATGTGAGTATTAAGAGGAGTCTTAGGTCTTAGTGAGCAAATGGGCTCACTGGAATATTTTCTCCCCATTTTCTTGTTTATTCAGAGTATCCCAAAATGAGTGGGGCTGGACCTAGGTTTCTTAGGCTCACTTTCTGGAGCAGCTTTAGCAAACAATGGACGGTAAAGCACACGGTTTTCAGTATATTATCCTCCTCTCCTTCCTGATAAATCTGTCACTGTTATGGAAGTCAGACATCTACATTTAAGATGTTATTCAGTATTACATATTTTATCACAGCAGACGAACCCTTCTTTTATGTTTGCAGACTGTCAAATGTAAAATAAGAGATTCTAAAATGCAATAAAAATTGAATATATATTCCTTGATTGATATTTATAGTGCAGGTTTGGAGGGGGTGTCAAGACTGTAGGAAAAACATACCGAAAAAATAAATATGCCTTTTAAAGCCATTCTTTTTTATAGTACAAGATATATTTAGTCAATAGTGTACGTAAAGATATGATTTTCAGTTTTTAAAATATAAAACTTGGGTAATTTTCTAAAATCATAGCTCATGGCTGCAAGAAATGCGATCTGGAACAGCACCATATGAACTGGCATATTTACAGACTGGAATTGTCTGAGGACACTTTGCTGCAAGGCAAGCTTTACATATCGTGGAAAATCACAATTCTGTGCCTGTGATGGCTGGTTAAATACGATGAAGTAGGAAAACTGACAAAGAAAAAGAAGAGCAGGCAGCAGCACCAAAGCTCTGAAGGCACCCAGAGGTGGTGTGTGCTGCCAGCCCCCAAGGAAGGGGAGCACCAGGACTCCCTTCCCCATATTGCCACTGGTAGTGATGGGAGCATGAGGACAGGACATAGCCCAGGTGGAGCCTGAGCCCTGCTCATGGCAGCCAAGATGGTGCAGATCATGAGGCTCCCATGGGAAGCGCCCTGGGGATCTTGTCAGCACTGCCCGNGATGAGGCTCCCATGGGAAGCACCCTGGGGCCCTGGGGATCTTGTCAGCACTGCCCGGGGACCGGACCACCCACAGGGAGAGGCTTGACTGAAATCGGCTGAGGTCACAGGTAGCTCATTTTCCATCCACTCCAGTTCTACCTGTGAATATACTGAAGTTATTTTAGACACCTCCGCAGCAGAGAGGGAGGATACCTCCCTGCTGGATCACAGGAGGTAAGAGAGGGGCTGAGCTCCTCTCCCTCCTGTAGCTTTCTGGGCAACAGAGGTGGCCGCTCAACGCCTGTGTTGGGGCCGAGCCATCTGCCAAGGACCCGACTGTGAGTGGGGAGATCTCCTGGATCTGCTAGAGCGTTCGCTGCCGCTCTGATAAGCAAATTGCATTTCAAATGAACTAGAAGCATGAGGAGATGACAGTTTGGGAAGTGTAAAATTGAAATATGAGTGGATTATATGCTCCCGTATGCGTATGGCGGGGCGGGGGGGGAAGGAAAACATGATAATGGAGCAGCTTAAATAGCAGGGTTCCCCTCTGCTCCTTTTCTTCCTAGTGCTTGTGGCAAATTACGGGCTTAGTACTCAGACTCCAGTGCATATTTTACCACCTTGTTTCATAAGTCTGAATACAGCATTTAGTGGGAGGACAGCCTGTAATTATGCTGTAAGTTATCAAACAAACTGCAGATGTATAAATGTGGGGGTAGGCTTAACTACTTTGTTTTGAAAGGGAACTTTAATATTAAACAAATGTGTACTTATTGGAAATGGCAGTGCTGAAAGCCAGCATTGTGAGTCTGACTTAATAAACCTAATCTTTCCCTAAAGCTTTGTATATTAAGGAGAAATAATAAGATATCTTGAGCAACTTAAATATTTTCTTTCTTCTTAGAAAAAGCATTCCACTCTTAAAAGTAATTAATTATTTGATGTAAAGAATCCCATGCGCATGATCAGATTTTCGATGTTACCTGTACAGAAATCATTGCTTGCACAATAACCAGGATGTGCATGTACAATAGGTAATTAGATCATGAGCCTTTTATGCTTATGTGCACCTAGAGAAAGGAAAAGTAATTCTTTTTTTGCATGTATTTTGGAAATCCTTGCTGTTAGAATCAGGCTCTGACAAATAAATTTCAATATGAACTAGTCTCTACCCAAAACTGAAACTGAACATCAGGCGAATATTTGATATTTCTCATGACCTGGGGTTTGTATTTTTTCATTTCTTATTACCTTCTGTTTTCCCACTTCCATCTAGGGCAGGAAAGAACTGTGGAAATATACTATTTTTATAAATAATTCTAATCCACCTTGAAGAGCCAGGAAACTCACTTTCTAATCAACTTTTGTATACACACATCACATCTGATGAGCCCTGGACAATGATGACATTTTGTGAATTGATATGAACTATTCTAAAGCCTTCAAAGTTTTCTAGGTCTTTATCAGCAAATATGAGTGGAGTAGTGGTGGAGGCATCGTATATGGGAAATGCGGTACAAGGATAAATATTGTATTAGTACCTTGTAAAGTAGTTTGAGTGGATGTGAATGAATAGTTAGGCAAATCTGTTCTTTTCTGATTTCCCAAATAATGATAATAAAAAGTCCAAACATTTTAAATGTGTTTTGTGTTGAGATATATGCAATTATTGTCAGCAGGGACAAACAGAAGCCAGAATGAATTATCCTGAGTTAGTATTTTGGCTTTGAAGCGCAGTTCATTATTGTTTGTATGAATTCATTTGTTGAGGGCTATGAGTATTTTAGGAGCAAGGAGGCAGAAGAAAGCAGCAAAGATGTAAAGCAGCAGCATATCGTTCACAGTCCTAAGGAGCAGAACAAAGGAATGAGGCAGTAGAGGAGGGGAGCACAGAAGTGGGAGTCTTGTAATTCATGTGGCTCTCAGTGGGGAAACTGTCTAGAGACTTGGGCAGGGGGTAGCAGATGGAAACAAGGAGTCCATTCATAACACGCACTTGAGATATTTTTGATATTTGCTTTCTGCTGCAGTTTGACCTTTCCTCTCAATGTGTCAGCTCGCCTGCTGTGGAACCAACATCCAGAGCTTGCATGGTCCATAAGGCTACAGATATTTTGCAGTGGATCAGGCACTTAATACATTGTTTAACACATAAAGCATGCAAATTGCCATTACAGCCATCTGTAATTTTTTGCAAAGGTTAATGCTTATAAAGGATTTTTTTTCTTTCTGATGAATCCATACTATAGCAAATAATGGGACTATAATTTCTTGATGAAACATTCCCCTTGCCATAAAGGGGTAGAGATGAATGAGGATAAAGTGCCCTTATATTTTATTCTTTTTGTAGCAGGTAATAGGAATGAAAACAGAGTCCAGTTAAGTAGAGCACTAGTGTATGACTGCATTCACTGTTTACAAAAGCAAAGGCTTAAGGGCTAGCCACAACAATGATTAGTTTTAGGAAAGAACAGTTGCTGTCATGCATTGCTCAGCATTTGGGCTGAAAAGCAGTTCTGTAAACTGCACTTACTTTCTCAAGAGACCAAGAAATTGCACTCAGGAGATCAGATGACCTTTCTATTCATGCTGATTTCAGGAAAAGTGTATTTTAATAGGCTTACCCAATTGCTTCACTGATTAGACCAAGTTTATACCTTCAGAGCCTGTAGCTATTGGGGAAGGCATTAGATTTGCCAGTAACACCTGCATGATAGTCTGACAACCTTCTCAAAAACCTTTCAAAACTCCCCTTTCCAGTGAGTGGGAATGATGTCTCAGAGGACTTACTTGGAGGCATTGTGTAAAGGAGAGGAGAGAGCATCTAACTCTGTATTGTGTAAGAATAAAAGATAAGGTAATGTGTAGCAGAAATCCCAGCATGCAAGATCTTATTTTAGATAAGAGGTGTGTAGGTGTGAGCCAGGTGTATACCATGTGTCTTTTAGGTAGGTGCAGGCTCAATTTGCAGGGCTGAAGGTTTGGGAGGGAATAAACTTTACATTCATGCTAATGAACCCAGATGGGCTTTTGATATAATAAAAGAAGTTAGAAGTATTTTCATTTGAAAAGATGTATCATGTTCGTCTCGTTCTTCATTATGCTTATTCCCATAGGTCCTCTGTAAATTAATAGTAAAGCTCCTACATCTAGCTTAAGTATAGGTATTGAGACATAGGGATGTGGTCCTGATTCTACTGATGCTTTGAGTGATCAGAAGTCATTTGATCAAGAGGCACAGCTGGTGTGTATGACCTAGGCATACCCCAAATTCAAGATAGCAGTCCAAAAGAAAGTCTTAGGTAAATAATGCTTTGAGGGATTTGAAATGATTTTAGAGTGTGCCCATTAACAGTTATGACTATACAGGTGATGGCTTTATAAAGTTTGTCATCTTCCAGATCTTAGATCTTATTAGTAAGTGTATTTTGACAGAAGGTAGAGACCTCAGCCCTAGAAAACTTTCTGTCAAAAACTATTCATGAACACAGAATGAGCCATTTTTTTTTGTTCTGCTTTATCTTATGACCAAAAGCCCTTGTTTAGTGGAAAAAATCTTTGTTTAAAGAGAGAATATAAAATCAGATATGTGATAAATTTTCACAATAGATAACATTTTAGTTACTTTACTTGTTAGCACATGGAAAGTGAAAATATCCTTTGAAATATATTTTCACTTTTTTGTGGAAAAAGTTAAAAGTAGTACTGTACATTGCTTTTCAGCAACAGCATGCATGTATTGTGTTTTTAGCTTTTTATTTATGTAGATTGGTGAAATGAGGAGAGGGTTAGGAAGGCTAAGAATTAGCTTTGAATCCAGAGTACAAATCAGAGCTTGAAATGTATTTGGAACTTGAATCTATCAGTGACAATCTAATTGGATTAGGATGTCTCTGAATGCACAAGGCTGGCGACAGCTGTCCTTCTAACATATATTTCTAGCTATGTAGATACCAGACACAGAAAAGATCATTTACAATCCATGAATCCCCCAGAGGAAACAACTAAATTGCACTGATATCTGTAACCTTTCTCTCACTGATCACAGAGATATTTCCCATATGGCCAACTTACTTTCAGCAAGAAACTTTCAGTGGTAAAATTTATCCTCATATGGCTTCAACCTGCATCAGTAGTAGTCTAACAACATGCATATGCAATCACTGTCAGCAGCAGAGAAAATGGACATATCAAATGGGTTGTTCAGAGACTGGGAGAAAAAGAAGAAGAGAGAAGGCTGACTGAATGAGGAGTTTTGGAGAGCTATTTGTATGACGGTATTAAGAGGTACTATTTATTGTTGCTGTGGCAGGTAAGAGAGTAGTAAGTGGGAAAGTTCAATGCTGCCTGTGCTTTGTAGCATCCACCTGATTCTTGTTCTGAAAAGGACAAGGTGGTCTGATGGTGCAGAAATATTAAATAGACACTTTGCTTTTATTGGCAGGGAGAAGGTCTAATTCCACTCAGAGGTCCACAGGGCACAGTAACTAGTGTATTGAAAAGTGCTAGTGATGCACCAAATAAGCATTTTTTAAAATAAAAAATACTTAAAGTAAAAAAATGGAGAAAAAGAAAAAGATGTCAGTCACTGTGATGACTCGGGAGCTGCACAGCAAACAGTGACTAGAAGTGTGTGCATCAGCACTTGAGAGAAGTTTGTAAAACAAAGTTTTATTGGTTCTTTAGAAAAAATCATCTTGCCAAAATGTTTTCCTTGTTTAGTTGCACTGAGTTCATACTTTGCTATCAGAACCAAGAACTATATATTTTTACCCCCAGTCTCCTAAAGGTGAATGGTAATGGCTTTGAAAATCATGACCATCTGACATAATACTGCTCCTGTTATAACTGGACCTTAGAAACAACTTTACAATATGTACAGTTTTTTTCTTCTTAAATATAATATATGAGACAGATTATCTACTTTACAGTTCTCATTTTAAATTAATTCTACTTAAAATGCTGTTGTAATTGATAGGAAATTTGGTTTTGATTCTACCTCTCTGAAATTACTGGAGGCTTTTCTTTCAGTTTATTTCCTTCAAGTGCCAGAGGTACTTTCTAGTTCAAAGCAATTACACCGTCTGCATGTACGGAATCTGAAAGGAATTTGTGGTATTTTTATGAAAATCCACTGAAATGAACCAATTTTTTTTCTATATCTTTGGGATTATGCAATATGAAGTTGTAAATTATAATGCTATCTTGGTTCATGTGAATCTAGGTAAAGACCAAGGCAAGAAATTTACAGAGGCTCTAAATGTTGCATGATTGACTGACATATTGCTTTTTGTGTGTACAGTTTATATTCTTTCTTCTCCAAAGATTTCATTAGAATACAGAGTTTGTGAACAATAATTTTATAAACTCAGAATGAAGATCTTTTTTTCTGTTTAAAATATGTCCTCTGGAATGATGGCCCTACTTACCTTTTTTTTTTTTTTTTTTGATATCCTAGAGAAATCAATTAAAAAACCTTTACATTTTGAAAAAAAAGTCTTGCTATGAATTTGATACTGGTTGTCGACCTGTTACTTTTGACTGATTAGACAACTGTGACTGTTTTTGAAATTGCTACTCTGCACACATTTGCTAGCGCAACTCTTCCTCACGACAACATGCAGTAGGCAAATACACAAAGCTGGGAGCAAAATGATTTCAAAAAATCAAAAGAAGATAAATAATTTTGGGCATGTTTATCTGTATTTATCCAGATTGCTCTGGGAAACATGGGGCAAATTCTTAAATTTCAAAATTTCAAAAAACTGGAGACTATCTTTGCAAAACTAGGGCAGGATACATTGTACAGAGCTTTCTCATAAAGAGCAGAGCTGAAAGATCTGAATATGAAGCACATCATGCACAATAAGTCTTCCTGTGCACCATTAGTCTTACTGTGCATGTCTTGAGTTTTGCATTTTCAGTGTGTATAGGAAGGCCATGGAATACCAAGCACTTGACTAATCTCCTATCTGCTTTTTGGTTTTCTGCCCTAGCTTTTAGATGATTGGACAGACTGTCAATTAAATTTGCTTTCCTGACTTCTCTGGTTCTTTTGAAAATTCCACCTTGTATATAACATTGTGCATGTCAACCTGTGCTTAAATTCAGTTCTGAAGAATGATCTCAAACCATATAGAATCCATATGATCCCCAGCACCAGTCCTGAAGTTACCACCACCTTGTCATTGTAGGCAGTCGTGGTTTGACTGGCAAGTTGTATTTTAGAAGTACCTCAAAAAAACAAGCACATTTGATCTCTTCAACTATTCTCAGTTTGTGTCAATCTTCTATAGCCTTAGGCAACGTAAGCAAAATGCCAATTTTGGCACTCTTTTCAGAGACTCTAATATGCCAAGTTCTGGCAGCAGCACATTTTTATCAGAATTGTTTTCCAGCCTTAGTAAATTGTTTCAAATGCTGGTTGTTTCAAATGCTGGTGTGCCTGTTATGGATATGACATCCATAGAGACTGCAATGATTGGAATCAAAAAGTATCAAAGAGAATAGAAAGAGTTAGCGTCGGTTCTGATTCTCACTGTTCCCTTTATCACGACAGTAAATTAATACAGCTCAGCTTCTGCTCTGGTGAGTCTTTTCCATAAGAACAAAAGGTTAGAAAGCCAGTACTTAACACTTGCAGAGAAATATTCTAAAGTATTACAAGTGTAGAAGTGGAATGTGAAATGCAAAAGGTATCTCTGTGCAGTGTCATGATAAGACTGTTCATGCACAGAAGAGTCAAAGAATTCAAGGTGATGATTCTCACAGGAATTTTGACTTAGTTCGTTTTTGCTTGCAGAGAATTTTTAACGCTGCCTTTGGCAGCTATTTGAAAGCTTGTATGCAATGTGGATGTTGCATTTGCCATGGGAACCATAACTTTGAATTGCTTGACATGTTGGTGAGTGCGAATTTCTTAACCTAATGTCACAAAAAAAATTCTTTTAAATAATGATTTCCTTCCTTTAAAAAGGTAAGCATGAAAAAAAATAAATATGCAAACTTTCATGTGTTTAGAATTTTAGAATGTGTGTAGAATTTTTGAAAGGAAATTGAGTGGTCTTAGAGTGTTTTAACTGACAGCTTCACTGTGCAATCTTCACTGTGCAATCCCTAACTATAACTGTGCTTCCTGGAAGGTACACAGTTAAGGTTTGATCAGAAGTGCTGAAAACATGAGGAAATGTTTTTGATTAGGAGCTACATAAGTTTCTGCACTTCCCAGAATCCTATGTATTTAGTATCTGGCTTCACCGAACTGACTCAGTACCTGAAGCCTTGACTTTCTTGTGTCAAAGCATACTCTGGTTCCACTGCCTTGGAGCAATAATCAGGATTGCTATGAATATAGTGCTCCATATAGGCCAAGTCATAGAGAAAGCTGTGGCCCTCAGTGACTTCTGTTACGGAATATGTTGCTTTGATGCGTTAATACACTTTTTTTCATATCCTATACTTCTAAGTTCAGTCAAATTTCAATCTTTCCCTTTGACCATGCAAATATAGCATTCCAAGCTTGCCAAAATACTGCTGCTGGATGCATCAGGGTGCAAGAAAAAATGACAAGGACATTTTCTTTAGAACAAAAAAGGCAGTTTTTCATGAAAAATAACTTTATTTTATTTTATTTTATTTGTCACAAAAGGTGGTACACTCTGATCTGACAACAAAAAAATGAAAAAATCAGTTCAGATGATACTTTTGCTCTAGAAAAGCAAAAAAAAAAAAAAGAGTACTCAAAATAAGATTTGGCACAAAGTTGTCTCCATGCTTCTATTTGCTCTTCAGTGTGCTATAGAAACATGACCTTTTCAATGTTTTCACCTTGGAAAGAGGCTCTTACATCCTTTCCAAAAAAGATCAGAACTATAGTACTAATACATCCTTTCCATAAAAGAAACCATCAGCAAGGCAGAACATGTTTTTTTTTTCCTTTCCTAATCAATATTGCTCTACCACAGACTTAGAGAGATGCAGGGATATTCTTTACTCCCCAGGACAGCAGTTCTCAATGGGGAAATCGAAAGAGAAGCAGACCAAAGAGCTCACACTAACACACTCAAAAGCACAAATACTGTCTATTTTATGATGTGAGGCTTAGCCATCAATTTTTTGTGAACAGTTTCTCTAGGGTTCATCAGGCAAGAAATCATATTTTCTACGCTTAGTGACAAGTATTACTTTCTTTCAGACACTCATGTTTGTAAGGGAACTCCCATAGTGATGGGCCATCCAATGATATGCTACTTTAATGAGATAGCTTTTCCTTCACCAAAGGAATACAAATAATGCAAAATAGAAAGAATGATACATCTGGAGTACCACAATAGTGGGTCAAAACCCTGCATTTTTATTCCCAGAATGAAGCCAATATTATAGCCTAAAGTAGATGTCACTAGTAATTGAAGCAGTTTGTTGTCATCATACTTGCTTTTGGAGAGGGATAGAATCTTCTTTTTTTTCTGGTTATATTTATTTGTACATTCTCAGATGTTGCTGAATGGTAAATAATCTAATTTATGGTAACACAAAATTTACGATAATCTAGTTGAAAATGTTTCAATAATTATATACTCCATGAAATTAATACACGAGTAAATTATTGAAAACAGCTGAAATGCTATTTTGCAATGGTGTTTCCTCTTGGCTGTAATCATTTTGCTTTTCTCAAATCTGTTTTTAAAATGCAGATGTGACTGTTGTATTCATAATACTTTGTCAACTACGCAAATGCTCTTTGTCCTTAAATACTGAGTTAGAGCTTGATTAATAGTCAGCATGTCCTTTCTTTTCACATTTTGAAAATTAGGAACATAAGAAAATATTGTAGTAGAGTTTTCAAAGTTTTTTTTTTCTTTCAGTAAATAAAAATACAGCATAATATAAAATAAATGTCAGAAATAAATGTCAGAATAGACTGTCAGACATTTCATATTTAACAATTACCTTTGGATTCAACTAATGGTGAAAACAAATAAAACCAGATTTCAGGAACTCCAATTTATGGTGTAAGAAAAAGAGCTTTATGGAGAAATACTCCCTTTCATATAGCAGACCGGGAACATGGTAGTGTGGAATAACATTCCTCTTACACACCAGTAAACATTTACATAGCTTCTGCATAGCTGTTGTTTTCTCTCTGAAAATACAGTTCCTGCAGTATTCTCTGTAGTTATTTTGGGCAGAGGATCTCTACTGCTCAGTTTGGCCATAGCTGACCCAACACGCCTGCTGTCACTGATCTGCTGCCAAGAGGTCTGCAGAGCCCTTTAAGTCTGAACTCTCCAATACTTGCTTTCTGCAAATTGAACAATTATCTCACAGTTCAGTCATATAAAGGCAAACTAGTATGTGGACTTTGTAATTAAATGTACTCCACTCCTGAAAGTAAAGCAATTTTAGTTGTTTACATGCTTTGAATGTAGTGAGACCAAAGTGGTGTAAGCAGTTTGTTTAGAAATTCCTCATCTTTTTAAGATATCAAACAACCTTGCTGTATTACATGACAAGATGCAGAGTCAGAATAAGTCTGGAATATGGAAATCTGAATTGGCTTAGCTAAAGGAAAAAAATAATCTCTCTGGTAAATTTCAGCTGTTAGATCATGCTAAAATCAACATCTTCACCGTGCCATGCTCAATTTAATAATTAATATCCCCATTTACCAAAATTCTTCTCTGAAATGATCATGTCAGCAATTATAATGTGTGACTATAAAGTTCCTAGAAAACGAGATTTTGAAAAACTTAAAAAGTTCCTTACTAATAAGTATTGTTGAAGGACTATCTTGAATATCCTTTAAGAAGGAGTCTACACGTGAGAAGCCAGAAAATATTTTTGGATTGAGAAAGCACAAAACATTCTTTACTTAATTTTAATATTATACCTCTTAATTCCCAGAACACTTAATGAAAGAGAAATATTTTCACTTTTTTTTTTTTTTCTTCCAATGAGAAGTATCTGTTTTGGAAATGCTGATGTTCTGCGTAAATAAGAAAATCCTAGCTCTGCTCAGCTGAAAGCTTTCTTGATACTGGCTTGGTTCAGGTGGGAGTGTACCAGTATTCATTAATTTTGGATATTTTGTTTCAATTATTCCCTGATTTAGCTTCAGCCTTAGCTTCCATAGTCAAGTTTTGGGATTTTGTTACCTGCAAAGACACTGGCAAAATCTTATTGCTTCTTACAGCTGTGCCCCTCATTTTCCCTTAAACTCTGCCATTTTACCTAGAAAACCTGAATCCACAGGTGTTCAAGGAGTTTCTTAAGGTAAGCCATGGAACTTGTCCTCCTACTGCCCTGAGGAATGTGACAGCTTCCACTACCACAGAAGAGCAATATTCTATAACTTACTCAACACTACCCTGAGTGTTGTTAGTGCAGCTCATCTAAGTTATTCTGAGATGGCTAAACCTGGCTGCTTAAACATCCACAAACGTTTACATGCAAACTGTTAGTATCTTTTGCCAGAACCATTCAGAGGTGGAAAACTCTTGGTATTCCGCAGCCTCCAGGAGCACTCAACTTCTGCCTCTTTCTGGAGTCCCATCCCTGCAAAGAAAAGCTGTTCTTATCTGAAAGGAGAATCTTTATTTAAAACTTTTTGAAGCTGGGAGACCATTTTGGACTTCCCTCCACCTGTGTGATCTGATGGCTTTGCAGCAGCTCACTTCCTCAAGGCTGGAGAATGACAACCAACTCCAATTATTGGAAGGTGTTGTAAATAATCTATCTCTGTCCTAGAAGAGCTGAGCCTCTGCCAGAAATTAAAAGCAGTTAGTAGTCCCCTGGCTAGTATAATACTTGCAGGTAATAATTAACAGTATTTTTCACTTATCTACGCTAGGGAGAACTGAGCTGCTGCTAAGAGTGTTTTGTCATATGGCAGTAGTGTTATGTTCTGCTTCAGGCTGTCCGAGACAGGCATGTCAGGCCTTCCCTGCGTGTTGTGTTGACACTAGAGAGCACATGATCATGTGATGACTTACACTGAAAACCAACCCTCCAAAAATAAAAGTTTTCCTGAAAACCAGTCCTTTTAGAACACAAGTTTTCCTCTGAGTCAGTGAATTGATGTGATCCGTTGCATGGCTGCATTTAGTGCCAAGGCTGATGCAAAGATGTAAATAGAAATTTGTGTTAGAGTCCTACTTAGACGTAGACATTAGAGTCCTACTAAGGGGGAATCCTTCTTTGATACATCAGGGCAATCTTGGATGGGCCTAAGATGTTGTGCAATGATGCTTCAGATGTTGTGATCTCCCTTTGAATCATTTCTTGACTTTCAAAGGACACACAACTCACTATTTGAGAGAGCATTTGTGAAAGAGAAAGGAGTGGATGTGATATGATGAGAAGAAACGCTGCAGGAGTGTTTCACTAGACCTGTGTGGTTTAACATCAATTTAGGAATTGCCTGCAGAATTAATATGAACATGAGAATACTTTAACTTTTAGAAACTTACTCTCAGCAACCTCTCAAATTAGCAGGTGGGGGAGTATCACGTGTTCTTTTCAGACAGTTCTAGTAGTGGTGTGGCTCTCATAACTGAATCTATTCTCTAATGAACAAGTGACTTGCTTGTAGTTAGTGTTTACTACAAGGTTTATTACTTGTCAGAAGTAACTTCAGTCTGGATGTGGCAAGGCTGTGCCCTCAGGGCAGTTTGGCAGAATAAATTTAGCCACGATAAAGGCAGGAGATTTTGGAAGAATAGGCTCATGAAGTTTTGGTTTTATGATTTTTTCAGTAATTACTGGAAAGAGTTAATGCGTCTTATCTCTTGGATTCTTCTGCACTGACTGACTCGGTATAGAATATCTTTCATTTGCGCAGTTCTTATTGCCATTCATATTGAAGCCAGTGATGAATTGCTGTTTCAGTGTCTTCATCAGATTGTGCAGATATTTTCTTTGAGATCTACCCTTTTATCCTCAAAAGACTGCCTGAATGGTTTAATTGATCAAATATAGCACAATGACATGTGTCAATCTACTAGCCAGCACTTTAATATCTCACTCCCGTTCTCTTAATTTACCTTTAGAGAATGCTACATCATCATGAAAGGCTAATAACTACTGCACATCTTGATTGCATAGATGTATTGATTAATTCTGTGAGTCTGTTAGGGACTCAAGATCTTTAATAGCATTAAGAAAGCAGCATGCTTGTATATTTTTTAAATAACCCTGCATTTACTTAGCAATTCAGGATAATTTTTTGGGGGGGAATGTTGCCGCAGGCACATCTGGTTTCAGATGGCCATTAGATTAGTGATAATGTGGGTTTCAGGTTTTTACCTATCACATTGTTTTCTTTGTAGCATATTTATTTGATGCAGCTTGTTTTTATCTAACTTTTAACAGATGGGGACCACAGTGATCTTTTGATAGGAGCTTTGATTCTTTTTCAAAAATTTATGATGAAAAAGTTCTTTATTTTTTTTTTTGTGACCTTGAAACTAATTTTGGTGTGAAATAAGGTAACATTTCAGTATCAGAGCAGAATTAGGGTCTGAACTCTAATGAGGCTCAATTAACAGGAGATATTCTATGGCCTTCAGAAGTCTGGATATGTGTTGTGGATTGACCTTATTAATAGTAATCAGCTGCTAGTAACAGCACTAAGCTGTATTATGCATAAGTATGTTTGCAAATGTTTTGTATCACTCATGAAAACATTGAAGACAGAGTTCTTCAATCTAGTAATAAAAATAGCCTTTTTTTTTGTCATATATTTCCTAGAAAGACTTTTCTCTTGTTGGGTCCTATTACATTTTTTTTGCAGCTTTTATCACATTTCCCCTTCTCCTAATATGCTCCTTCTACTTTGAACTGTGGACAATAGTGGTCTTTCACATGAGAGTCTTGTCTCTGGACAGTTCCTAGATGCATGGAAGTAAATGCTGAATTCTAAATCAGGTTCAAAGTCTCATGAAACTATTAAACTTTTTGTCTAATCCAGTACTTATACATTGCGTTTTGAATCTGCAGATGGTTGAATAACCTGGATTCATAATTTTATCTGTTTTGGTCTAATTTTGCATCCTTAGAAACCACAGCAGATTGCTCATTGCCCATTTATTCGCCTAGTTCTCTAGTCTTTGTACTCCCAAGCTCCAGTGGAGATCTCAGTGAAAGTTCTCATTCCAGCTGTGAAGATGGCCTGGAGCATTCATTTGCTTGGCAGCATTTTGAATTGTCCATGGTTTTGCATTTGAATTTGAAGAAGCTGTGTGCAGAATGTTATTTTTCCCAGATCTTGTAAAAGCAACAACAAAGATTCTGAGCAATACAACCTTGACACACATTACACTAAAGTGCTCTTGGTTTAACAGATTGACCTCTAATTCTTTATCCTCAATTTTGTTTCACAAAATAACTGTAGGTGGATTTTTTTTCATCTGCAAATAATTGCAGCTACATTTTACAGCACTTAGCCTGATTACAGTTCCCACAGAGCTATGATGAAATGTGAGTTGCATGTAGCCCAGCTTCCATTATGCAGTCCGAGTTTATTCTGCTTTATTTTTTTTCTCTAATCCATCTAATTCTGAAGAATTACCCTGCTTTGGTGTATTTTGATGAAATAGTACCTTGTTAAAACATAACCAATTTACTGAAGTCATTTTTTTTCCATGATAATGTAAACACTTCAGTAAGACTAATTGGGAAAGTTTCTTTCCTCTGGGGTGGAATGTCTGTTTAAAAACAGTAATATAATAAAGCTGTAATCCAGGACAGCTATCTCATATTGCATTATTGTGGGGAGAATATTAAAAAGAATGTGAAAATCAGTCTTCAGTACATTGAAGTTTAAGGACTTTATTCATCAAATTATCATCTCTTCTGAATGCTTTATTCGCATTTATTCTGTTTTACAATCTCTCCAAACCCACAAAACAATTTAACTTAAGGCCTTTGAAAAGTCCTTACTTTACCCTACTGTTGGACACTTTGGAAATCTCATAAACTTCTGTGAGATCGGGATATTAGATGACACAGGATGTTACATTTTGGCGTGTGAAGTTTTTTTTTCTTCACTCTTAGAAGCACAGCAGAGGTCACGTCCTCCTGAAAATGGTAAGGCTGAAAAATAGCAAGCTACCCTCCCCTCCCATCCTGTTCACTATCTATTTAAAATTAAAAAAAAAAGAATAATATTAATACAGAAACTCCCAATGAATGAATTTGTGGAAATACTGTAAACTTGAGGAGGAACTGGGAGGCAAACCAAAAAAGAAAACTGGGACTGGTTCCACATGTGTTTTAATGCATCTTTCCTCTGCTGCTCTCAGTTATGCAGTTCAAGAACTCAGGATTACAAAAATGAAACGAGAGTCGTCTAGAGTCATGTGTTAAGCAAAATTTAGAGCCTACAGAAACCTGATTTATGTTACTCTGCATCTCTTTTCTCCCTGGGAAGTTGATATGCTGCAAGATCAGGAGTCCGCAGTGACAGAGACAGCAGTTACAATTCAGAGTATCCTTACTCTTCAGCCAAAAACTATAGCCCTACTGGTGAACTTTGGTTTGTGGAAAGTCAGATAGATGTATTGAACTGTTCTCTTCTGGAATCTTGAACCCATTTTTATTGAGAGTAGGAGAATGTTTGCTTTGCCAGTCATTAAGTAATTGGAAACTGAGTACCTATACACGAGTTGAAGAATTTATAGGTCCTCCTGCACTCCCTGCCCAGTAAACTCAGCCCAAGTAGGGAATGCTCACAAGTCACTTGATGCCTGGTTTGTTATATCTGATTAAAATGTTTTCTGCTGACTGAATGTCCTGAATTCCCTGTGGAATTATCCAGTGCAGTGCCTTTTCTTTAGTTTTTATTTATTTATTTATTTATTTAACTGATAGCGGTATACTGTCTTTGAAGTTATCAGCATTAAAATCTGGCACTTGCCAGCAAGTAATATGCAAAACATCTTAGTCAACTGCACTGTAGCTAGCCAGTAATGCTTGGGTGAGTATTTTCTTTAGAATGAGCTCTTGTGTGGCAGGTTCATGCACATGGATGTGCTATGGATGACACAGCCCGCTCTATCAATAGTCTTGAGTTTGATGAGCTCTGTAAACTGTATTTGTAAAGGATTATGAGGTCTCAGGCTATTTTTATCCCTTTGTACCTTTGTAGGACCTTGAGTTCTCAGAATACATGACAAATTCCTAGGGACTAAGGTCTGAGCAGTTCTAATATTGGGACACTTATTGTTTGCTTTATATATGGACAGATATGTATATGTTAGTAAGTATAGCTATATGTAGCTATATATAGCTATAGATACCTTGTCCTGCAGGGCATCATGCTAGTACACAACATGACCTTGTGCCTAGGGCGCTCTATAGTGTGCCAAATAAAGTTGATTATAAAGTAAATATCTGTTAGGAGCTGGGTCTGTGACTACCCAGTACTTATACACACTTGGCCTGGTTTCATTTGTTTTCCGTGAACACACAGCTTGCAGTAGTTAATACTGACCACAGTTTACACCCCGAAGTGTTTGGATGTCAGTGCTTGTTATATGTTTAGTCTTTCTGATCCATTTTGGTTGTAATGGCTTTCTCAATACTGTTTTGTGGAATTTCTTAGGATATATGAAAACGAAAGAGCTATGCAAATGTATACAAGTGTAATAGAGTGACACTGCTTATGCGTCAATTTTGTACGCAGGAGGATGCCAGTTTGGGGATGGCAAAAGCTAATATTCAACAGATGGCAAAGGCCTAAACCCCATAATAATAGCTACAGCTATTTACATTACTGTTGTTTGCTGACACTTACAATAGTTGGAAAAGACTTGAACTGGGTAATCACAGCAAATAAACTCCAAAGGACCAGATGCACTTCAAGCTATCAAAATGGTGATGGATATTCAGGCTAAGTGCCACCTTTGCCCATATTCCAGGTATATTTATTCCTGAAGACAAAGAAACGTTGCTTGCTGTCATACAGTGGTTTAGAATTTTTCCTTTCCACAATAATGAGGAATAAAAAGTAAAAAATGGCATCCATCGTAAGCAGGAAAATTATTCTATATTGCTGATGAATCTGCATACTGTTATCACTTATATAAATTTATTTCACAGATGTTTCAACAGGAAGATCAAAACATATTAAAAGAAGAAAAATGTTTGTTGTGGAAACCTAATCACTTTTTAAAATAGATCATAAGCTTCTCTGAATGTTCCAGATAATAATCATTCCAATTTAGAGGAAAAAGAAAAAAAAAGCATTAGAAGATTATATCTCAAAGTTTTACAAGGTTAAAGTATTGTTTTGTCCCTACAGCTTAAGAAGACTTAAGAAGTTTGTTTTTATCCTTATAGGGCAATTTCATTTCATAATTTCATTTTTTTATGATTTTTTTCCTCAAATTTTAGGAACAAAATTATGATAATCTGTGTCAGAAAGAGGCATTGGCTTTTAGAAAATTAATTAGATCATATTTGAATATTCATATTACTACATTGCATCTGTGTAAATGTAGTTCTTGTTGATTGCCGGGAGATTTAGAAATGACATACTCTTACTTAAAAAAGGTACAACAAAGCAGACTTTTTCTTCTGAACTATTCATTATAGAATCTAACATCATGATGTGTATACGGGCTTTGGATCATCCTATGTTAACAAGAGCATATGGTAGTCCCTTCATGTTTATTTTCTTCTTCTAAAAAAAAGAAAAAGAAAACGAAAAAGAAAAGAAAATCCTGTTGCTTTATTTAACAGTTCTGTACCAATCCCACAAATACTACAACAAAGCTGGGATATTTCACATCTGCCATTGGTGATTTAACACTTAATATTAAGGCAGCTCCAAATATGACATATTTTAAACTGTTTCTTCCCCGTGTTGGGCTAAAAACAAAATGGGGATCAGGAAAACAATTCTGAACATGGTGTTGCTAAAATCTCTGCAAAAAATTCTATGTTAGGCCTTCTTTCTGATCTTACTTTCTGTAATGGGTGCAAAGCAGATTGAGAGAACCTGCAGAAAATATCTTGTTAAATCAGGCTGCTGTTTTGCCAGCTAATGTTGAGCTATTTATATGAGATCCTTGGTGCAAATCCTGATATATTTGTGGCTTCTATAAAGTGGGGCATTAAAAAAGCCATAAACAAGGAGGAAAATCCATAAATCAACCTGAATGGGAAAATGAAATTAATAACAACAATTTTACAAATCTATTAATAATTTGTTTCTCTTTTTTTGGTTAAGTCTGCAACCATGACAGCTAAATGCTTCTGGAATGCCTGCTTCTGGAAGAGGTTTTCCTATTTCTGCAACCATGTTGTTTGTGCTTGTATGCTTGGCAATATCAAGGCCACTGAGATCTGTAGGAAATCACTCCCTGTGATTTGAATGCCTCTTGGATTAGACCCATCAAGCTTCTTTAATTTATTTAAACCCTTTGCAGAATTAACCTGGATATCTGAGACCAGCCTTTGAAAGCTGATTTGAAGCCAACAGGAAAGATGATCTCACAGGCAAATATATTGCATCAGGTCTCATGAATTTAAGATATGTTACTGTGATGTCATGTATATACTGGAAAGAGTAATTTTTCTCTAGATTATAATGATAAGTACCTGTATCAATCCAGAAGTCGTTCTGAGATGCTGTGACATCTGTTTGTTTACCTTTTGTTTACTGTCCCCCTCCAGCATTCTGGAGGTCCAGGGCTGGGAAATATTTTGCTAAAGAGCAAATTAATTTACCTATTGCAAAACAAACACAAAGACCTATCTTTACTTCTACTAGTCTGGATATGAGACAATGTTACTGGGGTTACTGGGTAGGTTTTCCCTGTTCACTCAAAATAAGTACTCAAGATTATAAAGAACATTATTTCCTCCTTTAAATCACTATTGACCTCTATTTCAAGTTTCAATCTTAATAAATCTAGTCTTTTTTTCTGCCATCCCAGCTCAGTCTGGATGGTATCTTGTTCTCTCTTCAATAACAGAAACTGAATTGTCAGTCTGTACTGAACATGTTGGAGTCAATTCCTTTGTGTCTTCAACCTTCAACAGTGCAATAGGATTAATGGCAGTCCTTAGTTTTAAAATATTCTGAAAATAAAGAAATGAGTGCAAATTTCTGGTCTACTTTGACATTGCAATCTGTGTTAAATGTACAGACAACCAAGCTGAAACAGTAATATATTTGCCAAAATAACACCTAGTCATTCAAACAGCCTCTCCTCCTATGTATTGGGCAAAGTATTTTGGGCAAAGGTTATGTTCAGATTTTATCTAATCTGAACTCTTTTTTTTCCCTTGGACTTAATGAATACCTTTGAGTATTGCAGTCAAGAAAACATTCCATCTGGTGATGGCTTTTGTACAAATGAGATAAAGAAGCTTTTTAAGCAAACTACGTGCTGCAATAGGATATTTTTGGTTTGTTTGTTCCATACACTACTAGTCTAGCAACACTCTGGAATCACAGTTTATTCCATGCAGGTCCAGTACCAACTGAGACCAGTTATTAGGCCATTAGAATTTATCTAGTGCTATCACTTGATATCTCTGTTAAACTAAATGCTTTTCAACCCTTTGGAAAGACATCCATAAGAATTCTGACATTATACAAACTTTAATAATAATATTGCCATGGAAAACCACTGACCTTTGGTCCTAGTTTTTAATAGATTGACATGATTTCATATTTACTTGCTGTAATAGCAGGTACAAAGTTAAAAGCATAGATGATTGCAATGCTGATACTGGAAACCTGGGGTTGAAAGTACAAACCTCTGTCTCTAGCCTTTTAATTTGTATTGTTGAATAGGATAAAAATCAGATTGATGTGCAGAGATAATGTGGGGGAACTAGGCTAAGCTGATCCATAGGAATCAGCTTATGACAGATTCACAAAGGTAATTAGCAGCTCCAGCTCTGTCTTTGTGTTTGCATACTCACTGCAGTCAACAGGAGTTCAGGCGACTGGAGTGCTGTTGTGTAACTAAATAATTTGATGCTGTTTGATTCTTACTTTACCTCAAAAATTGATCAGCTGAAACAAAGGCGGTGAGGCGGTACGCTCATCATCTCTCTAAAACAAGATTGGAGTGTATGGATCCGGGTCTTTAAGCATCCTATGAATCCAAGGCAAGTATCAAAGGAGGCCCCAGTTTGGTGGGGTGGTATGGCTGCATTCTGTTGAACCTCCTTACCAAGTAATCAACCCATTGTATCATCTTAAACATCAGGAAGCCTCCACCGACCTCTTTACCTTCATTTTCCTACTGCCTTTTTCCCCCCTTTAATCTTTCATGGACTTCTGTGGTGTCGGAACATTTTGCTTGCCTAGATATGTTTATCATCTGGCCTGTTTGTGTATATACAGGGAAGGATTCTGAGTTGCTCTGATAGATCTACTGATTCTGTATGTTTTGGCTTTTAGCAATGCCCAGAGTTTTTAAATGAGGCAACATGGCTTTAGAAACCATGTATATAAAACATAGGAGACAGTGATTGCTGCAGAGAGCTTGCAGTCTAGACAGAATAAAACCAAGAGAAAGTTCCACAGGGAGACGCCGAAGGTGACATAATGAGTGGGTGAGTTGGGATTATTTTCCTAGTTTCTGAAATCCCAGTCCTGTGTCTATGCATTGCCTTGGGCACTACGAGCACTTTTATATGGAATGAATAAATGTGGTTTTAGGGACAATCTGTTGCTTGACAGTCCGTGGTCTGAAACAATTGGTGAAATCACATATCACTTGATCTGTATTATTGCCAATGTCTTCATATTTAGACCAAAATATATGCAAAGCAATTTTTTTTTATCTTCTATCATTAGTTTAACATTTAGTTTTGAGATTAGTGATATCTATGGAATAAGATAAATACAGAGATAAATTTATCTTATGAATTACTTTCTCTTCCTAGCACCCTCTGTAGACTGACCTGGTTTCCCATTTGGGCCTGCTATAGAGTTATCCCTAAAAGTAACATTAAAAAAAAAAATCAACTAGAATTGCCATTTGGCTTTGTTACGATAATGTCTTTTCCTTTTGCTCTTCATTTGGGGCCAGAGTTTGGGTAACATCTCTAAATCAGTATTTAATTGAGAATATCAAGTAGTGTTTTCATTTTAGTTGCAGCAGGTACACCAAGAGCTTAATTTTGGAATATCTATTTAAAACTTCTGAATATAGAGAAAACAGGACTCCAAATCTCCATGAAATAAATCAATAAAGAAGGAATGTATTTATAGCATTTCTTTTCAGCCACTTTGTATGGTATTGTTTTTTGTAGAACTGAAACTTGAAATTGGTCTCTGTGTTTCTGTAATGATGCTTCCCACATTTCACGTAAGCTAAAAATATGCAGACAAAAGATGAATTTTTTTCTCCTTGTTTACTTAGGTTATTAGTTCTACCAGAAAGAATATTTTCTAATTTCTAGCAATCTGTGTGTGATCTGAATACCCTTGAAAATCATGGGAATGTTTCCACTAACTTCAGTGAAGTAAGCAGTCTCTAGGTAGGCAGTGTGAAATGGCAAAACATAATCGTGACTGGTTAGGACTCAACCCTACCCTCATTAAAATCAAAAGTAAAATTCCTCGGGATAAAATCACTGTGATAAATTGCATTTTCCAATAATAACTTCCACTGTAGGGTACCAAGCTCCTGATAGCTCTGGGTCTTTTTTTGTGAGTAGATGTGAAGACTCATTCATCTCTGGAAAATAAATCCCTGAATATCTGAACATGAGTTCTCTATTTGATCCATCTGAAGTACAAACCTGCTCCTGAAAATGTGCCTCTGCCTACCAAAAGCGCAGTAAAACTATTTGGTACCTTGCTAAAGGACAGATTAAATAGAAATGGATTACCAGAATTACTGAAGTATAATCACAAAGTTAAGAAATAAGAAAATGTTACTGTTAATACATTATCGTCAACCTAGGAATTTGATAGTCATATCTTCTATAGTTCAACATTTTCATTAATGGCTGTGGAATGTAGGCTATGCCTATATCTAATTTTTTATAGAAATAGAAAATATCTGTCTGGATCTTTATATTGCAGAGTCTGAACCTGCTTACTACTTATTTAGTTCACACTATTTACTGAGTTGAGTGCTATCCCACAAGGAAGCAAGCAATTTGCATAAAATGACAGGAATGAAATAAGAACAAATTGTTCTGAATAGATAGATTTTAAATCCATTGTTTGAAAAGCTCTTTTATCATCAGTAGTGTGATGGATTAGTTCTTTAAAGGAAAATGGCAGTAATTAGTTATAATACCTGAGAGAACTCAATAAATATTTACTAAATTAAAGCTATTTATTATTCGTATTCTAGGAGTGTCTAGAAGACTCCCATGAGATCAGAGCCACATTGTTCTAGGAATTGTGTAAGAATAGCTGCTGTCCTAAGCAACGTATGCCCCAAAATAGAGGTCACTGAAGACAGAAAGGAAATAGTAGCACAGAGGAAAAAAAAATAAATTTGTGCCTCAGGGCACAAAGTAAGGTAGTAGCACAGCTACTAACTCTGATCAGTTCTCTTCAAAGCCATCCTGGAGCTTTATCTACTGGAGCAAGTACCTCCTCTTCTCATCCTGTCTCCTTTAACTTCCATCTGATCCCCAGTGCTACCATAGACCTCTGATACCTTCTATCAAGGCCTTGCTCAGATCCTTGTGGATGCCTCAAGTCATGTTTTTTTATAGAACCTTTCTCTTTTTATTGAGTGTTAGTCGATGATAATCTTCATTTTCTTTGAACTTGTCCCTCTATCCATGCTCACAACCACTGTATTATTCTTAGATTGTACAGCTAGTTTGCCTTAGATTTTTTGATATTTTTCACTTCTTTTGATCACTATTTATATCTTCCCTTTTTTGCCAAGTATGCCACAGCAACTTGCTGGCACTCAAGTCTTCCTTTCTGCTGTTATCACTGTCTGTCTGTTATTATTAAGCTGACTCTTTATAAATATCTGGTAAATTGTGAGTCGGGTAAGAATATGTGTTTTGCTGACATTTTCTAGACAATGCACTGTATATCTTCTATTAGAAGGGTAGCCTTTCCTTTTTTTTTGTTGCTGATCATCTTCATTTCCTCAGCTGAAGAGGACATGAAATAGTTAACAGCAATAAAACATCCTGGTCCTGGATAGGGTCCTGCACATTCAGTTTCTGTGGTATGCCCCTAATTTTAAAGGAATTTCAGAAACAACACATAGCTGCGAGCAGATGAACTAATGAAGTGGTTTGTGGGCAGAAGCAATTAGATGAAGAAAGCAATCCATGAAGAAAGGCAAAATAAAACCTGCATAAAGAGAGCAGTGCTCTGCAGGGTGTCACTTCATCTTGTGTATTTAAGGAGTAATAAAATAGAGAGGAAACATTCTTGGGGAAAAGGCCCTGCCACAAGAATCTTCTGCATTCTCTCCATCAGCCTCTCTTCAACTATGTATCTATATGGATTTTATTAACCTCAGTTATTGCCAGGACACTTGGCCATCCCTTCTGTATAGGCTGGGCTTCGAGGTCCTAGATCCTTTGGTTCAAGTTTTGCCTTGGTTTAGCAAGTACTGCCCACATACCTAAGGTGGGCAGTGCTAACACAGAATCTTCCTGATAAGTGGTCATTGACCAAGAGTCTCTGTAATCTAGGCAGCAATTAAAACAGTCTTTTGCCGTGTTTCTTGACAGATTATTCTTTTCCTGCATTGTACCTTTGAAAATCTATTTAAAGTTACCTACTTAAAGTCGTATGCTGATTAGTTATCTCATCAAGTTATGCTGCTTCTTCAAGGTGAGTTAAAAAATGACAATAGCACTAGCCCCAACGTTTGAAGATGTTTTCTTATGCTACAGAGTGGTTCACTTTTCAAAGTGCTTTATCTCTCTCAAATAGCTTTACAGGCATTCCTAGAGGCTGAAATAACTAGAAGTAGATTTTGTGCTAAATTTCTAGACTTTACTCCAGTTTCAGTTTAGCGCTGTTTAGCCCCACTCTAGAGTCTGACATTGATATCATCTACAGAAAAGCTTTTGAGAGTTCATATCATAGGATAGATGCATTAGCGGATGTATGCAAGGATTTGTTTTAACAGCTCACATTCTTATTTGTATTTATTTGCCTTATATGTGTGATGTGTTTTCTACCAGATAAACTGTTTACTGACAGGTCAAAACATATTTCTGTCTGGTGCCAGCAACTGATAGAAATCTCTTTGTCATTGATTTATAGTTGATGTAGCATCCAGGAGAATATAAAACAAATTTCACCAGCTCAAAGAATTATCCAAGCAAGTTGTGAGTGAATATCCCAAATAAATTCCTCTTTTTAAACATCAATTTCTTCAGAATAATCATAGCTGCTGCTTACGTAAGAAAAACAACAATTTTAAAACTCTTGATTTATTATGTATTAAATCTAAAGACCTATAAGCGTGACCTGTTTCTGACCAAAAAGTACTAACAATCTAGTGATAAGCAGATCTGAGACTGAATTTCTGGAACAGTGAAGAAGTTGTGGCAATTCTCCATAGGTATGGAAATACCATCTCTCGTCATTAATTGACCCAGTTAATTATAGGGTCCAGTTAATATAGTCCCAAATTGGAATAAAAAAAGAGTGGAGCAGACAAGAACGGTAAGAAAAATGAAGGTCAGTTCAGACTGACCTCATAGACATGCTCATAGTTATTTGTGATGATTTTCAGTACATCTCTGATTCATCTGAAAATCACACCTAAGGTAACTGCAGTTAGTCAATGGGACAGACTGCATGAGTATGGGATGGATGAGGTTCATTGACTAGATAGTCATCCTGGGAAAGATTCAGATATCTAAATTTAGAGGTCTAGAGTTGTGTTTTTGCTACCTTTGAGTATCTGATATCTTGAATACTTTAGAGTGTCTAAAATGGCTCTAGATAGCTATGATTAAACACAAAAAGTAGTTTTGCAGAGTTTCAAATATATTTGGCAACATCCTGTTAGCTTCATACTGGTTACACAGTACACAGATTGAGCTTGGTTTTGTATGTGTAAAATGTGTACTGTATGGGAGGAATTGTGTCCCAATTGAGTTGTACAAAATGTACAAGAACCACAAGAACAAGATGTATAAGAAATATCATCTTCTGTTTTTTGTTTAGTATGGCTTTTCTTGCATGAAATCTTGAACAAAAGACTGTAATCTAAAATGGTAGAGGTTTTTATGTACTTAAAGATATAGTTAAGTACCATGGGGTTTTTGGAGATGCATGGATACTCAAGTTCTTTTACTTTCTAGATATGCATCTTCCCCCAACCTTGGTGTGCATGTGCTTTTGAAATTTTTAAAAGTTCTGTGAAGTCAGAATCTACTTTTCAAGTAGATTCAAATCTACTTTTCAATGACAAATTGACAAATTTTCTCTTAATTCCCACTTATTAAAGACAGGTGAAAGCACTCTATATATCACAGAGTTGTTATGAAGTGAAATCACTAAAGATTTTAAGATCTTTAAATAATGTGGTATAGACATTCATATTAGAATGGTAGATTATGATCAACACATATAATAATTATCTGTATGGACCTTATCATCAAATGGTTACATTTAACATGCAACAGATTTAACCTCTGTTTTAGATTAAGAATTAAAAATCTGGGCCCTGATAAACCAGTGGATAGTGAATACTAAGTACTATATTTTTGGTTATCTTAGTCTGTTGGAGTGTGTCCCATTCTAGGATTTGAAAATACATTATAATTTTTGAGAATCAGAGTTACACAATTTGGTCTTTTCTCTCTGTTGAGATTCATACAAGTAATTCTCTTGTGTAACAGCTTTTAAATACCCAACAAAACTGAATTTTACCATCAGAATGAAAACCCAGCTGGAACCTTTAAGGGTTGTGGAACCTGATCATATGCAACTGTGAGTTTTCCATTATTTTAGTGAAAGTCTAATAGAACCTAATTGTAAATAGTACTTACTGCTGAATATAGAGATGACCAACACATTTTTCTGCTTAAATTTCCTTTATGTGTACAAAGGCCATAAATCACAGCCTGCATTCAGAGGAGTCCAGGCACTGCTGCCTGCAAATGATAGGTCAGCCCCAAAAGAAGTTAAGGGCATCTAAATGGTACATAACGACCTACAAAACTGGCTGAGCTCATAGAGAACTTTGTGCAGTGTCACCTTTCACCAGCGATCAGAGTCCTGCAGAAAGCTTATAGTCAAAAGTTTGCAGTAAAACGTCAAACCATGTGAAAAATCATAAGGTTTAACCCTAATTTTACAGCTTGAACTGGAAAGGAAGTTTCATTTGAAGTTCAGTTGACACTTGGATGACAAGCTAAATCAAGCTTGAAGTTAGGAGCCTTTCCGTCGTAGGTAAGACTTTGCAAGGTGCTGTGTCCCTGTGCTCTCTGAGATGTGGTAAGGAAACATCTGCTGTGTCGTTTCCTTGGATGCATGGTCCACAGAGCCAGCTTCTGTCTGGCTCACTGCATGATAAGTATGAGAGAAAATGTGAACCGTGTTTCTAACTCATCGCTGATACTTACTTGTTGATTTGCTTCAAGTACAGATATTAAGCAAGGAGCAGCTTCTCTATCTCTCTAAATGCAGGGACAGTTATTATACCTGTTTATTGATTTCATGGACTGATAAACTGTGTTTATCAATATTATTTTAACAATAAAATCCTTCAAGTTTCTTTGGAAAATTAGCTGGAGATAAGGAATTATAATCCATGACTACTTACATCTTCAAAACTTTATGGTACAGATGAGCTTTTCTTGCTTTTTGTGGTTTTAATTTTGAAACAATAACAAAGAAAATGAATATGTGCAAAAATTTTAGTCTACATTCTGTTGTTGATCGTTTTCTTTCAGAAAGTATTAAAAATATTTTAAAATATTTAAAAGTATTTCCACAAATTAGTTCTAATAGTCTTAAAGGTGTGAATTATTCAGATGAACTTAATCTGAAATTATAATTTACTCTTGCAAAATACATGCAAAAGCTTTTCTTTCAGGATGCAATTATGTATGGACTATAGTATATGTGTGGAAATTTATCCTATCAGGTGTAAAAAATAATGACAATAATTGATGTGAGGTATGCTTAATTAGCAAAACAGTAATATTATTTTTCCTGGGTTCGTTTGCTTGAGGTCAGGTGCAATATTACTCCTGAGATGATAATTTGAACATTACCTTTACTTCATTGGCTTACATATGTATAGATAGATGCACAAGCCTTTATGAGTACCTTCATGGGATTATCTCATGCTTTTGTCTCCCTGGGAAGTCATAGCTACAGAGGATTTAATCCTATGATGTGAAAATGTGAGTACTATACAGTATAAAGAGAAAGGAAAGAGGCATCCAGAATTCCAATATCAAGTATAGGTGGATCACAAAAACCAAACTCTGAGAAACAAATACATCCTCCTTATTGTTCACCTATAACTGCCTCTAGGCACAATTAGAGTTGCTACCCAAACAGTGGTGTATGGCATCACAGAAACAATGAAAGTGGTGTCATAGAGATAGTTAAGGACGGAAATACCTACAGAACTTTTTTTTTTTTTTTTTCAAGTGCCTAATGCTGCCACATTTTTTAGGGAGAATTAGGGAGTCTTTTCTAAAGGACAAAAAGTGATATTACATTCATGGATTGTATTTTTTTAGATGCTCTAACAACGCATTTTCGTAATTTTTATTGCATTCGTTTATACATTTCAATTTTAACTTTGATTATCTAAGGTTTTAAGCCTTTTTTTTAAAGGTTTCCACTCTTTAAAGCAATATAAAACAAAACAAAACAAAAAATTCTTGAATGAACATAAGGGTTTTGTTTAAAGCACTGGATTCATTCAGTCTTAGAATCAGCACTTTACCCAGACAGCTTGAAAAAGTACCCCTTAGTCACACTCCTTCTTTTGGTTTAATCAGATATAGCTTGTGAAAGCAGTTTCATTTTTCCATTGAGGAGATTCTCTCATGAAGTGTATTTAATCGTTGTGAAATAAATGGCAGTTTATACTAGCAGATGTAGTTGATTTTTATCTATATAGCTACAATATAGTCTATGATTTCAGAGGTATATTTAAAACAATATTTAATAATTTATAAGATTAGATGAGACATAATCTGCCAGTTCCTGATTTGAATGCTGAAGAATTACAAAAACTTAATGTTTCATAGTTGAGTCCTGAAATTTATATTTTCTTTTGTCCCAACAATGACTGCATGTGTTGAACTTTAGAGCATTTTGTCATTGTTTAAATATAAAGGGTAGATGGAGTTGAGCTTCATTCTGTGTCTGAAACCCCATTTTTTTTGTTACTTGTAATATGTGATTATAATTTTCTTAGTTGATCTATGGTGGAGAAACATTAAGGTAGGCAGAAATAGTAGATAAATAAAATAACCAGTGCAGAGAGGTTTCCATGATGGCACTGTATTTAGAAAATATTTCAAAGATCATTATGTCACGTTAGATAAGTTACCCTATCTTCAGCTAGTCTCTTTTGATTAAAAAAAAAAAAGTATTGATGGTCAATGAAAGTAGAGCAGGGGCAAAATTTGCCTCTTGAGAAAAAAAATCTCAAAATAAGTAAATGAACTGTTCATGCGTCTTTTAGATCAAATATGATAATGTCCAGCTTTCCTCTTTAAGATTGTTTATTTAAAAGATATGAGAATACGAAACTGTCTGTAGCAAGGTAGGCTAATCTCCAGTAAGAGTACCAGATGTCTCATCTGCTGATTTTGAAATATCAATATGACTCATCAAATGAAAACGTAACAAAGGAACTCAATCTAACTGGTTCTAACAACTGCCTAGAGGGATAATTACTATATAAAGGGGAGGGGTCATGAAATGGTCATTGAAAGAAAAAGAAAAGGCAAAAATAATTCAGGTAGGAACTTTAATTAAATCAAAACAGAATAAAGACAAAGTATACTTGCATCTTTTACATGAATATTAAAATCACCCATCAGCAAAATTCTAATGTAATGAAGTATGATATCAAGTCAAGTCTGACAATATTTCAGAAACATACTTCAAATAAGGTATGACTTCAAGGGCAGGCCGTAAATAACAACTATAATAGAGGAAGGTCTATCCCAATGAATAAATACAACTCACTACTGAGTTTATATTCAGCCTGACTCACTATTGAAATTGTGCTCATGAAACTATCAATTTCAGTGAAGGTCAACTATTAGAAAATTGGAATACCACTGTGATGAATCAAGCTCAAATTGTCTCTTCTCCTCTTTCATCACCTTGACATTAAAGGTTCTTAGCAGTCCTTGCCATATATTTTCTGCCTCCCTCTTGGTCAGCAATTTACATGCTTATGCTACAGCAGTTTAAGAGTAGTTTTCCAAGAGATTTGTGATGGGGATGTCTTCTGCTTTGCTGCAGAATTTGCTTGAAATTTCACTATTTTTTTTCTCACCTTGGTTCTTCATAAACTCCCTGAAGATTTCTACAACATCCTTTACACACAGTTTTGACTTTCTTAGCCTTATATTTCTGACAAATTGTATAAGGGTTTCACATGTTTTAGTCTACTTTTCAATCACCTAACATACAATTGCATGGCCCTAGTAATTTTATTAGATATTTCTTTCATTAGAGTACAAAGATATGTTTGGAAAATCATAATACAGTTATTCAAATTTATTTTAAATATGTATGCTGATCATGCTAAAAATTTTCTTTGTCACTGAAGCATTGTAAACATTTGATACATTACAGATAAAAGTTATGAAATATGATATATGTCTGGAAACACTTACATTCTCCTGTTGTTTGTTTCCTAAAAGTGGCAAAAGTATAAAAAAGTCTGAAAGCTAGAATTCCATGAGTCCTAATCTCTTTCTTATATTTTGTCTCCTTTTTTGAACTTAGAAATATATCTGTTTTCTTCAGTTCCAATAGTATTTTTGCAGACCTCTATAGCAAGCAAATTATTGGATGAGGTATCTAAGATTATTACTTGTTTTAAATATTTCGTCAGCATCACTGTCAACACCTGGTGCTTGTTATTCCTAAGAGTTCTGATTGGCTCTTGAATCTCTTCAAAATTTTGTTCAGCTGTCTGGAAAATGGCCATTTGTTGTTAGCCATTCTCTTTTGTTGTTTTTCCATTCTCTTTATGGAGCTTGTCTAAGTACTCCCGCCATCTTTCTATAGTTGCAAACCTTGTAATAAAATGATTTCCATTTTTATCTTTTTTCAAACTTCCTCATCATTGATATTGTTTCCCTTATGCATTGATACTCTTGTAAAATTCTTGCACGGTCTCAGCTCCCGCAGATTAAATAATCAGAAACAACTTCTCTGCAAACTACAATGCTTTGAAATAGATATGGTCTTGCCTGAGGAACAAATATACAATTTGCCAGTGATCTCCATCATACCACAGTAAATACCCCCAGCAAAGGAACCATAAAAAGTCTTTAACCTTATAGCTGAAGTTCTCAGAATATAACATATTTCATGTAGGACAGCAAATACCCATATCGTAACCAGGGAGGAGAAACTGAGCAATGAATCCGCACTTGAATGAACTTTTTCTGAAAGTCAGTAATGGATATAAACATCTAGTTTTCAATGAGTCTCAAAAAACAATCCTTTCCTCTCCGATCTCTCAGGTCTTATGCTCAAAAGAAAATCCTATTGCATATCATAAAAAAGAAAATTAGTAGACACATGGATTTTATGGAATATTATGGTCATTCTTTTTTATGTTTCTCAGATAACAATGAGCTTTGTCCCTCACCTTATTGCCTACAGTCTTACTAAAAATTCTCCTGTTAATTCTCAAGTATCAAGTAACTTCATTTTTTTTCTCAGATTTTGGAACATTGTTATATTTAACTTCAAATTTAGTTAGTTCTGATTCAGATCTGAAGAAGGGCTTCTATAGTGACAATATTGTCTTTTGTCTTTGACTTCTGGAGGTTATCTGCCCTAGACTTCTGTTCAAAGCATGGCTAACTTTGAAGTTAATCTTCATGCTTGAGGCTGCAGTCTGCTACTGAAAATAAAGATACTATAGTTCATCTGAGCACCTGTTCCAGTGCCTGACCACTCTCATGCTGGATATTTCTCCTTCTCATGTTCAGCAGGAATTCCTCTTGTTGTGACTTGTGATCGTTGCCTTTTGTCCATTGTCTCTATAGCTCCCCTTCACGTATTGGAAATATTAAATCCCTCCTTAGCGTTTTCTCCAGGTTGAAGGGAGACTTTTCAGCCTCTCTCCATATAACATTTGCTCCAAATCCTTAATGATATTAATAGCCCTTCCCTCTACTATCTCCAGTTTTCTGACATCTTGAGCCAGTGGCCCAAAAGTGGATATAATATGTGAGATGTAGCTGATTATGGTCTTAAGCCATGAAGACTAAAATACTCACATTCTTAATTTATGAATTAATCTGACGCATCCTCACCTCCAGGTTCTGAATTGTTTTCAAAGACTTCTAGCTTTTCTTTCAATATTTTTATGTTCTTCAGTGTCACACGATTTCCCTGTCATACTGTCCCTGTTTTAATTGGTAATTTACTTACTAGAGTATGTGAATATATTTATAATTTTTGTGCTTTTGTACCACCTTTTATTGTGTCTGTACTTAGTGTTCGTACAAAGCAATCTGCAGTTCAGTATAGCAGGCTCTAGTAAGTTTTTCTGAATTAATACTTTACATTTACACCTACAGATTGGATTGCCCAAAACCAATCTGTTATAGATGTTTTCATATAGCTTGTATTTTGTCTATTGTGGCATTCTTTTTTACATTTCTTTTGCAAGAGTGGTATGAATTTCTGTTGCCTTCCTGAAGTTTTTGATGCCAGGAGGCAAAGATTTTTATCTTGAATCAGTAAGTATATGAGCAGCCTCACTGATAGTAACCCACCTGTTCTATTGATGGATGTTTGAGAGTAGTCTCAAGAGAATACATAATACTTTGTAAAGGTACTTCGCCTGGCCCGTTAAAATTAGTCTAGTTCCATTACTATGAAACACTCATATTCTTACCATTTATTTTGTATGACTTAATTTCATGTGCTGCAAATATATTAATTGTAACACATCATGTAGTAGAAGATGTTCAGAGTACTCACATTTAAGTAAGATTTCTTTTACCTCAGTGAAAGTAGAGATGCTGGTGACATCACTACTGAGCCATCTCTGTAATGTGTTAAATCTCTGTAATGTGTTTGCCCACTAGTGGCTTCAAAGATTTTTCTGTTGGTAACATATCTTACTATTGCTTTTGCATGTCTTGTATTTTTTCTTCCATTGTTTTCTTTTAGGTAAATCTCCTTAAAATTGTGCTTTGCTGTATATCAAAGAAGCCTTTATTAAATTTCTGTTTTCCTTTTAAGTTGTAGATCAAATCATTCCTAAACTTCTGGAAAAGTACTGAGCTCCTGGAGTCCTTAGCTATGAACGGACCTTCAGATCCTTTAAGCATGCTCAAAGCTCTTCAGTTAAGTCCTTCCAATTTAACAACATGCCTCTAGAAATACAGGCACCAGATTGAGAAAGTGTCTTCTAAACATGCTTATGTGATTGCCAAATATAGAAAATAATACTACTACCCTTTTTCTCCTTGAAGTTTCTCTATCTGCATGTCTCAGGATTTCACTTTCAGCTGACTAGGTCTCCTCTCTGCCCAGTGGTTCAATGCACGTGGTATGATCTGAGATCCTGACAATTCTTTTTTCATATAGTTTATATGAAACTATATTTTCACATAGTTTCATATAATTTCATATAGTTTATATAGTTCATATAGTTTGGCTTTTAGACAATCTCTTCAGTTGCTTTAGTTCAGTTTACCAAGCAGGCCTAGCGGATTTGCATTGGCTGCCATTGGCTTGATACTTACTTCTTCCTACCTTTGAATAATCTAAACACTTTACTGGTCATAATTTATGCTACCTTGTGGGTGACAGATGTTTTTAACAATGTGGAGCTACAAAAACTGCAAAAAGAACTTGCATGTGTCAGCTTTAATATGAATATCTAGTAGTGGGCAATTTCTCTAAGTGGTTAAATTTCCTTCTTTTCCTCTTCATTCTTTATTCCTATTGCAATAAAGCCCAGAATAAAACTCACAAAGATAATAAACATTTATTTCAAATTAAGTCTACATCAAGCAGTTTGACATTTTACACCTATTTTACTTTTCCTGTACTAAATGAGCACTGGTAATGCATATATTTTGTGTACTGGAACAGGTCATGTCCCTTTCTGTCACAGTCCACCTTGTTTTGTGATTGTGCACCCTTGGATGCATAATGGAGATATGGTCACTTGTGCATAAAGAAACATAGGTTAAATGAACTGTAAAGCTTTGTGCTTTATTGGACAGCACTTTTTGAACTTTTTTTTTCCTGAGTGAATTATTCAAAAGATCCGTGTAAATGGTGCATAACTTTAAATTGGGTTCATAGACTGTAGATCAGGTAATTGATTCTCCTTCTTAACTTCATCTGTTACATGATCGCAGTATTGCTTTATCCTTTTTTGATTAATTTCTTTATATTGATATTGTTGAACAAATATTACGAAGCAGTGTCTAATATCTTAATCTGTTGTTATGTTACATATCATCACATTTAAATTACCCTTCATGCTGTCTTGTGAGATCATTTCTTACTGATTCAGAACCCTACTTCAGGTGAAGATGTCTGGCTGAATTTGGAGAGAGAATGAAATTGATATTGATGTGAGACACATTGAAAGTGATATAAGGAAAGTGATCAAAACCCACTGAGGAAAATCAGAGGAACCTAAAGAGGAAAAGTCTTCTGGAAGACTTTTTCCTTCCCTTTCCCTTTCCCTTTCCCTTTCCCTTTCCCTTTCCCTTCCCTTCTTTCCTTTCCTATTTTCTTCTTAAGGTGGCTTAACTTTTTAAGATGGAACCATTCAATTTGCAATGCACGAACTTCTCTATCCATTGCGTGGACTGAATGTCCATTCTTGTATAATATGTGTTTATCAGATTGAACAGCTGCTAGTAAGTTAAACTAGAAGTTGCTGACAACAGGAACCAGATTTCTGATAGACTGTAATATAAATTATTATTTTTTAATATGTTTCTGATATAGAAGTCATAAAGGTGTGAATTTCTTTTGAAACAATTCTCTACAATTAAGAGGAAACTGGCTGATCAGGCTACATGCAATGTTGTCAACATGAAATCAAAGAGGGAGAGAATGCTTGCATTTGCTGTCTTTGTAGAGTGAGTTTATGCTCATAACATCGAGCTGCCGCCTTCTAGCAGAAGCACAAAAAGACATTCTGCTGCTCTGCAGCTGCAAGTCACAAATGCTTCTTTAAGAAGGGAGCGTTGCACCTGCTCATTGCAGCTGTGTCTGGGCTGCTATAGTCTGTGCTGGAGTAGCCTCTGGCTCTGCTTGAGCTGCAGTTCCTGGCTTGTCTCTCAGGGTTGTGTTATGTAATTAACAAAATCCCTCCATTCTTAGAATTAAATCATTGTTGCATGCCTCATGTTGCCTAAAAGCACAGGGTGCAGAGTTTAGTCTTTCATGAAAACATGAAATAAGTAATGGCTATATGTTTTACTGATGTCTGTGGATATTTGGAGAGGTGTATATATTTATACATTTTTTTTCCCCAGGTGGAAATTTGAAACTATGCCTCTCTTTTTAGAAATGTGATAAAGTTTTTCTCCAGATGCTAGGCAATTACCAATAGAACAACACTACTGAGTAGCACTTCTGTCTAAAGTAATTGTGACATTTCTGTGTACTATCCACCAAGAAAATGTATCAGAGCAGTGGAACAACTGTCCTGCTTGGGAACAGTGTTGAACAGTACTTGAGCGTTGGGTGAGGCCTGCTAAAGAGAACAGGAAGGGACAAGGTGCCAAAGGGAAAACTCACTGGCTATGGGCATACTGTTTAAGGACAAGATTTAAAAGACAAAATCGGAACATTAGCCGTTACTGCTGCACTGATGTGCAGATGGATTTCATTCATAAAAACGGCTTCTATTAATGCAGATGCAGAACTGCCAATCTAGATCTGCTTTGAGTATGCTTTTTGAGGAACATAAATACCTTGAAAACATAAACATGGAAATAATGTTGAGTTAGTAAGCTGTGAGATCTGTGTGGGGAAAGCATTTGCTGTTCATTCTGCTCTTCAATATCAGTGGAAAAATCTTGATTCATTCCCTTTTCAAGGAAAACACTTTCCTGTCCTTTTAGAGGGGAGTATCAGAGCAGGGATGTGTGTCCCTCATGTGCAGCAGGTCTTGGACTGTACCCAGCAGGTAGAGGCAATCAGAGAAGTTAGCAAGAAAATCATTAATCCGTAGGAAAGACACCATTAAGAGATTCCTATTAGGAACTTCATGGAGAGAAAGTGGAGTCCAACTTTTTTGGGTTCCCTATGGAAAGAAATGTGCTGAAATATCTGGAGCTTTCCCCCTCTCTACCATAGTTTTCCTTTCTGGTGTTTTGTTCTGAACACAAGATGAATTGTCCCTTCACTTGTGTGTGTGCTCTTGTGAAAAAAGAGAGAGATTATATTACACAGCTTTCTGTAATTACTTGTTAGGAACCAGCACAAAAAGGAAATATAAACCTGTTTCAGGAGCTAACTGTGCATAATGAGAAGGAGAAGCCTTTTCTTCTGATTATTATTTACATTATCATAACACCAAAGAGCTCTAAGTTATAGCCCAGAACCACATGGAGAGGTTATGATTGAAGTACAAGATGAGAGACAACACATGGTACCAGACAGCAAAGGAACACAAAGAAACAATGAGGCAATGTTGGTCAGTATGAGATAAAGTGTTTTAGCACATTATTAGCTTAAACATGTTCTCATATTTTTTGTAGGCATCACAGCAAGAGAATTTTAATGAGGGATTTGAAGGAAGATAATGAGGTTGTGCGGCAGATGCTTGGAAAAAAAATCAGAGAAGCTTGTATAAAAATATCTGACAAATTGTGGAAGCCAACATTATGGTCTAACTTGAGGCAGAGCTTACTAGAGAGGATATGTAGGATAAAAATAGGAAGGAAGTTGAAGAATAAGGCAAATAGCTTATATGTGATTCTTTAAAGAAACATAAGTGGGGGGTTGGTCAAAGAGACTAATATTTTTGTTGTTTTTGATTCTGTGTGAATTCTCTGTGATTCTCAGGTTTAGCCTGAGAAATTGGAGTAAGTGTGGAAAGTGAAGGTAAATATCCTGGATAAGACCTTTGACTTTGTCAGTGTGTAGGACTGGACCTTCATCACAGCTTTTACAAAATTTATACTGTGATGTGAGAGAAATAATTTAATGCATAATGTTCACTTAGCACATTGAATTGCCTGCAAAAGGAATGATGAATTCTTGATCCCTAGAGATATCTGAGACAAGTTTACATAGGAAAAATGGAAGCTTTGGTGCCCAAAGGAAGTTTTCAGTTTCAGAGATGCAAGCTGTCTTTTTTTTCCCCTAATGCCCAAAGCTAAGAATCTTTTATTTAAATTAGGTTGATGAAAGAAGTTAAGGAAATATAATATCAAAATACAGTAATGCATATACCCACATACAAAAATGCATCATGAGAAAGAGAATTAGCTACAAAACCAGGTAAGTGAATATATGCAGTTCCCAGTCAGTACTGCTAGCGACTCATTTCTGTCCATTATATTTGGACAAATAGTTATTCAATCCCATGCTTCTTTCTTTCTTTCTTTCTTTCTTTCTTTCTTTCTTTCTTTCTTTCTTTCTTTCTTTCTTTCTTTCTTTCTTTCTTTCTTTCTTTCTTTCTTTCTTTCTTTCTTTCTTTCTTTCTTTCTTTCTTTCTTTC
>VWPW01023374.1:1082746-1161332 GCA_013389825.1 Crypturellus undulatus
TCTCTTTCTCTCTTTCTCTCTTTCTCTCTTTCTCTCTTTCTTTCTTTCTCTCTTTCTTTCTCTCTTTCTTTCTCTCTTTCTTTCTTTCTTTCTTTCTCTCTTTCTTTCTTTCTTTCTTTCTTTCTTTCTTTCTTTCTTTCTTTCTTTCTTTCTTTCTTTCTTTTCAAAAGCTTTAACTGATTAGCATTCAAAGTTCTTTTGAAAGAATTATTATATCAAAGTTCTTGTGAAACAGTTTATATAACCTGAAGATCGAGGAAATAATATGGAGGACCAATGGCAACCACTGCCTGCCACAACTGAGACCAGATAGATAATGAGAGATTTGGGAAAAAATAGTGCGTACAATAGATTACTTCTTTTGTTTTTGTGGAAGGAGGAGGAAAATATGTCCTCTTTGTGGAGAACTTGAGGTAACAGAAAGTCAATGTGGGAGAAGACACACTGAGTCACTTCATGGACTCATTTTAAAGTACTTTATATGGAAGTCCATAAAGGAAGCAGGAGTAAGAGTATAACTGAAGGAAACTCTGGACATTAAATTAATGATTTGCCATATCATTCACAAAGGAGAGTGAGTGACAGATGTTGGAAATGGTTATAAATTTCCTAGGAGAGAAAGGAGAAATATTGAGGGAAATCAAGACCATGCCTGAACAGATGATCAGGATATTAGAATGTCTAATGACTAACAAAGCTCCAGGGCCAGGTGGAGTCAGTCCTGGAGTTCAGAAACAGAAGAACCTAAGGAGCTACAATAAAAAACGCTCCTGAAATCAAGGGCGCACATGTTGATGGACTTAGAAGTGGTGATTATAAACTGGGAAACAGGAAATTACTTCTGCTCTTAGGGACGGTGACAGGTGAGCATTTACTTTCAGCAAGTATTATTCTATTATGATCAGGATGCACTCAGAAAAAGAAGACATTTAAATATTCTAAATTGTGGTCTAGTTATCTCCACTAGAGATAAAAAAAAAAAGAAAAAGGTTAACTCAGGGAAGAAAGAGAGGGGCATAATTACAGTTGATTCTAAGAAGCTTTGGTTAAAATACAGCCTAAGAGACAGATCAAACTTTAAAAAACTTTTCTATACAGACGCCATCTCTTTGCATAGGTATACCTGGCGATTTCCCTTTCAGAGCTGGTAATTTGAGGGCTCAGTGGTGTCAAGAAGGCTCTGCACCCATCAGACCTGTGATACATTTGGTGTCAGTTTGGGATAAATATTAGACAACAGCAACTGCAACAACCACCAAAAAGTTCAGCTCAGTTAGAGGAAATGATTAACTTCAGCATATGACAGTGAGGTGAGTAGGTATTGGAAAACCTAAATGAACATGTAATGGTAATTTTCATTGACTAGAGCAACACATGGAAGAAGAGGCATACAGGAGTAAGGTGTAAATGATTTGTAGGTAAGAAGAATTTGGCATTATAATGGAAGTAAGCAAAATAATTCACACTTGCTTGGGAGAACTAGGAACATGGGTCAGGAAGATGGTTTGTACATTCAAGGTAGAAAAAATATAGGATATTTGTATGAGTAAAAATAGAAAAAAAATTCATAAATGCCTAATCTGCTGTAGTCGCATGCAATTCTAAATGATCAGAATGGTAGGCATACAACTCACATATAATCCATTTTTCTACATAATGTGTAACATAGCAGACAACGCAAACGACATGAAGGATGCATAAATAATTATTGAATATAAATATTTTTAAGACACTATAAAGAATCACTAAGTCCATGATGCAATAATATCTATTTTCTTTGTCATTTAAAATCTTATACTAACATTTTGTAGAGAGAGAGAATGTCTATATAAACAGACACAGGCAAATAATTATAAAACAAAACACACATATCTGTATTTATTATAATCATAACATTTATTTCTAAAATGGAAATAAAAATGTGTTTATCATCACTCAGGAAAACAATCAGTCCAAAACCTTGATAACCAACCAAATGCTATTAGTTCTATATGTAATTTGTCATTGACTCCCTTCTATTTAATTATAAAAGTTATTATAATCAAGCAACTGTGGTATGGCTGAGAGTAAATTCCCTTGTCAAGACTGTGTTTTTTGTCTGTGTTTTTCTAGTACAGAACCTTTCTACAGGACCTGCAGTTCTTAACAGTGCTGATTAATGACCTGAGACCAAAGTCTAGCAAAGTTAATGGAAAGACTTCATTGTCTTTTCAATCAATCCATCTGTCCTCTGGCATTTTGGACCTGCAGCTTTTCCATTCAGTAAGAAATGATTGAGATTGTTTCCTCTTTACAGAACATAGGAGATTACTTTTAATCAGATTTCACCGTTGAAGGATTTGTTTCTCACAAGATACAAACACAATTTTCAGAGTCAAAGCAGTTTGTGAGAAGTCTGAGGGAGATGGAGGAAGACCTTGTGAAAGTGTGAGAGAGAGCAACCTGAAAGATCTCACTTCACTTTCCGTTTTATAGTTTTGGCTTTTGAAAGCATAAACTGGAAGATTATAGTTTTTCTTGGTGAAAACTGATCCTATATCACAGTATGGGAAAGAAATAGAATCAGTAGGTGGGTTGAGAGTCTTAGTATAACAAAGACAGCAATGCAGCCTTCCCATTTTTAATGGAGTACACTTTTTTTTCAGTGATGAAGCTGGTAAAAGCCTGCTACGTCACCATCCCTTAATGTTTCTGGAGTAGGAACTTCGCCTTCTGTTGCTAGATTATTGCAGTACCTTCTCAGCTGTAAGAGCAGATACTTTTTGCCATATTTGATCTTTGCTATCACCCTTTAAATCTTAGTTAGACCTGCTCAGTTGGCTGACAAAAAGAGATTTCCCCATTCAGTCCCCTGGAGTCAATAAAAATGTATCTGTGGTAAAACAAGGTGCATTTTATTCTCCTCGATGCACCATAATCGTCAAACTGTAAGCTCATACAAATCCCTCAAAAATCTTGCAGATAATAGTTGCTGTATGAAGCAGAAAAAATATAGTTTAATTGCAGATGTGAATTTGAGTTCTTATATTCATCAGACAGGAAAATCTGCTTTTGACTTAAAGCTGAGAATATTTTTTGTGAAAGCTGATGATGGCAAAATATATGGAATGCAAAAAGAGTGTTTGTATGGTCAATTTTCTATCCAGATGAACCTTCTTATTTCTTCCTGTCAGTTTTACCATGACTATATTTATTTCCTTGCTGCTTTTCCTTTGTGCATTCTTTTGACTGTAAATTTTCTCATGAGTTCCTGTTTTTACAGACCTATTCTATCACTGTGCAAGAAATGACACATTTTAATGATTTAATATAGTAGTTAGTATCCAAAAGACAAGAGTGCATTAGGCTTTCATTGTGATATTACATTTCTAATTCTTATTTTAATACAATGTTATTGTGTGACAACTGTAGGCTATTACTAAATTTTAAGGCCCCTCCTCATAGAAATATCACTTCTCATGACAGCATTTAAACAGTAAACCAGTCTTTGATTTAATGACATCCTTCATGGATTGTACCTTAAGCTGTGTCCTTGCTGGCTGACTAGTGTTGTAATAAGGAATAGGGAGCTTGCTGCAGATGTGATCTCAGATATTCTATAGTAAGGTCTTTCTCTCTGCTTGCGATAACTTATTTCTTTTTTTTGTTTATGAGTAAATGACCTTGACACAGCCTGCATTCACCAAGCGCTCAGGGCAGGCGCATAGCCTCTTACCACAGAGCAGCAGTTTGATTCCTTTATGACTACTTGTTTGAGTAGCGGTGAGATCGTAGCAGATATGCGACTGGGAACAAGTCTTGCACACAGCCACGGTGCATTGAAATTTAGATATTTACAGAAAGGTGAACCACAGCATCTTCAGCTGTTGCTCAGCTCCTGGCAACCAGCAGAACTGAGCCTTGGCCAACTGGCTTTACGACTGGTACCCTTACCAGCTTTCCTGAATTTTGCAGAAAATGCTCTTCCTGGGGATTAAAAAAGGATATTTTTAAAGGAGTTGAAGGTTACTTTCTGACAGCAGTAGCCTTGTGAATGGCATAGGTTGGGAATTTCTTGACAAAGCTCTTCTTTATCAGAAGAGTGTATTCACAGAAATTGGCTTTGTCAGTCTGAGTTTAAAATCTTAAGCACATTTGTTTGATTCACAAGGAGCTCCCTTTATCACAAACAAATGAAAGGAGAAAGCGGTGGGGGGCAGGTGCTGGTAGTACGCCTGTCTCCATTTACGCAGTTGGTTATTTTTTGTTCCTTCACTGCAAATCCACTTAAATATTGGCCATAAAACTTGGCTGCATTTTAATATTGGCTGCGTACTTGTGATCTTTCTCTACTGATGCTTAAAAAGGGCATTGGCTCTTCCTTTTATTTGATTTCTGTCTGTGGTTATAAAATTAATCTCCCAGCCTCATGCTGCAATGAGCTGTGTCAGTGGAAGAGAGATCTTTTTTTTTTTTTTTTTGCCTTAAAACTTCTTGCAAAGTTACAAGGAGTTTTATCACATTTATTTTTTTTCTTTTCAGTTTTAACAAAGCCCTTCTGTTCTTTTCTGCATTTCTATTTTATCCATGTCATTTTGGTTCTTTTGTTTTATACTTCACATTTTTTCCACACTCTTTTTTCTTCCCTTCAAGTCGGGTTTATAGTCTCTGACAGGATTCTCTCTATGCTATCTGCCAAAACATCTGTTCCTTTTCTGAATAAAAAGCTTCCTTCTCCAGAAAGTGTCACACGGATCCACACCAACTATAAACCTTTCTTTCTCTCTGTGACTTTGCCAGTGATGGACCAGCACTGGGAAGCTTTGTATTCTTGTCTGTCTTGCCTCATTTTTCATTATGCCCAATTCAGGTAGTTTATTGGAGGAAAAAAAAAGAAAAAAAAAAAAGGATTGCGCATCTTTTGAATTTCAATGTACATGTTTCCTTTCAGAGTCTGCTGTTAATTATTTATACTTTCTATTCTTAATCCTGTAATTATTCCTGAATTTCTGATCAAAGTGGGTATTGATTAGCTTGAAATTAATTCTAGTTTAGCATATTCTATTGTCTGTCCTCTTTTTTTGGTAAGATCACTTTTGTAGTAATATCCTCATCAAATATGCAGCATACAGGAGTTGGCCTTGATTAATCTTAGGTTATTTATTTATTTATTCATTCATTTTGATGATGCCTCGATTTTGCAGTCAGAGTATCATTTAGAGCAGTTTGAACTTCTAAGTTCAAGCACGTTGTGTAGCTTTCATTACTTTGTTTTTGTCATCTGTCAGTAATAATGTTTAAAATAATTCTTACATATTAGGCAGACTTGTCTGTATTGCAGTCTTCAAGGAAATGTTCTTTATTTGAACAGGATATTATTCATATATTGTCTTCCCACAGCATTACAAATTTCCTTTCACTAAGTATGTTTCATGTTGCATTTTACAAGTGGTCAATATTAACAATGGATCATTTATATATTTACCCCAAATACCAAATTGAATATTTATTTTTTCCCATGATGCAAAGAAAAGAAAAAAAGATTTTTATACATATTTACCTGTGGCATAATTTTCTGGTAATATGTTGTTGGAATCATAGTCTCTTGAATATATTTATAAGTAAAAAGAGGGTTTGGTGGTGAATTGTTTACGTTTCTGCAAACATCTGAGATCTAATATTGTAAATAATAAGAGAGAGCAGTGAACAGAAAATTCCCACTAGGGGAATTCCACTTTTTGAAAAATTCCAAAATTATAGATGTTTCACCAATTCAGTTTCCTGAATTTTTTATTAATTTTCATGGAAAATTAATAGGATATTTTTAAACCAAAGTCTGCCAGAGGTTACCCCATTTTCTGTCTCAGACACCTGTGCATCTCCATTGTACAGTTTGTAGCAATTATTTAGGGGTTAGTGTCAATCATCTGGTATAGGGATGGAGAAACACACAGTTCTGCTCCATTGTTGCCTTTCTCTGTTGGACACAGAGGAGTTTCTCCAGGTGGTAGAGATTTGATATATGCTTGTAACCCCTGCAAAGAGAATTGCTAAGGAAATTGAATTCAGCCCCTCACCATGGCGCAATTTCCCCTAGAACAGGTGGCCTGGCATGCTGGCCACAAGTTCCTGTTGACTGAGTCCCTCCAAACCCTCATTCCCCTCATGCAGAGGATTTGTTTGAGGAAGTTGGCAAGCAGCCTTCCCAGAGGAGTGGTGGCAGCAGGAGCAGGGCAGGGAATAACAGCTCAGAAGTCCTGAGTCTTTTCACAGCTCTTGCTGTGTTTTGCTGGTTCTTGGAAGGGCCTAACAGAAACTGTAGCATGATTTGTTATAGAAAAGGCTGAAAATTCCTAGTCGAGGAAATTTTTTTCCGTGCAACACAAAACATGCTTTCTCAGGCAGCCTATGATGAGCAGCTTTCTGCTGGAGAACTCAGGCTTGTCTCCTACTGAGATCTGAGGACAAGGCTTGAGAGTTTTTTTCCTTTCTTGGCTTAAAATGCTCAAAATAGCAAATTAAGAAATGGTTTTTTTTGCTTATGTAGGCCTTCCCCAGTATGACCAAGCTGCAGGGAAGAGTGAGTGTTCCAATCCTGAGAAACAGTGATTACCAGATTCAATATGTTGATATTCACTGGGCTCCTCAGTAGCCAGATAGAGCAGATCAGAATTTCAGTCATGCCAGGATAATTCCAAAGTAACTCTACTAAAGTGCAGTCAACTGGTTCTATAGATTGTTTTTATTTGTACACTAGAAAATTATGCTCTTTTTTCTCCCTTAAAGTGTGTTGCGAGCAGGCAACTGGGAAGTGCCAAACTGGGAAATACTTTTCAATACTTTCCCTCTGTGTGAAACAGATAGACCCTGCTGAAAGTCAAAGGGACATTCCAATTGGATTCATGAAACAGAGTTCATGACTTGAACTCTGTTCATACAGAAAATTCTTCAGTCCTGTGAATGCGTACACATACTACAGTTTGCATCTATCTTGGAAAATTCACATTTTCCAAAGGATAATAAGGAAGAAAGGAAAGGATATGCTTATACTGCGCGACAACTGCACTGCAGGTGTCTGAGCTGGGGCTGCATAGACCAAAAGGAGCAGAGCTGCATCAGCTCTGGCCAAATTAAACGCCAAGCTAATAAGCTCTGCTAATAGGTGAGTCTAATGAATTTCTGTGTAGCATCAAGATAACACAGACTGTCTGCTTTGAAGTACCTTGCTATTACTTTTAGCTGACATTCTGTTCAGCTCTGTCTCCCTGCTATGGTCTGTACATTTCGTTTTGAAATGCTGATGTGCTATAAATCTGCAACATAAATGTAAATGCGAACATAACCCATATAGAGAAGTCTTCAACAGAAAAGATTATAGCAGAAGAGTGGTTCTGGCCTTAGTTACACACAGTCCTGTGTAGAAACACCTGATGTATATATGTAAGGGATATGAAGCTATGTAGTAAACTGCCATGGTATCAGGCACGAGCATTTCCAAGGAAATTAATGTCAGTTTAAGGCCATTCTAATCTGGCAGAAAACATGCAAGCAAAACTCTTTTTTTTCTGGTTTTAACCTTTACAATGAAAGCTGGATGCCTTGCTATTAAAATACATGTTGTTTGGGTGCTGAGTGCATGACACACCTTGTAACCTCCATGTTTCTCTTCTCTGAATTAGTAAATGCAAGTGTAAAATATAATTGGATATAAATTTGAAAACAACCAAAGCAGAATAGATCTGGAGATAATGAACATAGAATTATGTAATCAGATTCAGAGGAAACTCAAAGAAATGATCTTCATGCTGCATCTGGATTTTTTTTTTTTACAATTTTTTACAATGAAATCCAAAACAATGTGAGTCTCAGGAATTATATTACCATCTAGGGGTAGATTTTCATGCAAGCCAAAACTAACAGATTTCTACCTGCCCCGTTAAGAATTCTAATTGCCAGGAGCCACGGATTTTTTAGGAACAAACTGGCAGCACAGTAGTGTGAGTCTGCAAGATCTTCTTGGCTGGAGCTACTTTTTAATTCACGTAGGAAACCTCATCTAGAGGTCAGCTCAGTGGCCAGATTTGCCAAAGTTTCTAGTTAGATACTTCATCTGGAAAATAGAGCCTATGCTGTTATTAACACTGGCAAGTATGAACATATTCTTGATGATCTTGTTGATCATCAGTTCAGCACTGAGCTTGAGAGGGGCAAGATCCATGCCTCAGGGAGTCTGGAGTGTACTTCAGAGTCCCTCTGTAGAGACTAGCAATTAAGTCACTAGCTCAAATCCAGCAAAGGTCAAGAGTGATTAACACTCTTTTGTTCTATTGGTTATTGGGAGACAGATATAAAATGAAGTGATGATCAAAATCCAATTCTTGGTAGATATTTTACATCATAAACACCAAGCTCCTAATGATCCCTTGCTGACAATCTGATTAGAACGGGCAGTAATTGAACAGACACAGAGGATGCCATGCAGCCCTTTACTGCCATTCCCCATAATGTAAAGTGCTGTCGTTTTAGGTCTGAAGGACATAGTGGAAAATTGCTGTCTCTCTGCCTGAGCTTTTTATGTTCTATTGGTATATTTGGAAATGTTCCATCCTGAGTGGTATGAAATCGTCTCTTGGACCAGAAATATAGTTTAAGATTATTTTGAGTGGTCTGACTGTAAAAGAACCCGCAACTTAAAACTGACACTTACAATAATTTTAAATATGTGATATAGGAGTATAAAATGGATTACTCTGTCATGGATCTGCTGAAAAATTAATTAAGCTACTAAATTCTGATGATGCTGGTTAAGGATTAGATTCAGCTTTAATGAAAGTACCTGATTATACATGAAAATGGAGGAAGTATACCATAGCTATATCACATGCATATGTATTTGTGTGTGTGTTTGCCAACATCATATAGAGAAAGGGAAAAAAATAAAATTAATATGAGTTTCTCATTATCCTGAAACTGCTGAGAGATGGAATGTCATTCTTGTAGGCCTGCTGTAGGCATGATGCTTTTGTGGACCAAAACATATGCATATCCATGTTCAGTGGAAAAACAATTCTGAAACTACCAGAAAATCCATTATTTTTGATTCATCTATGATATTGCTATGTGATGCAGTTGAAAATGTTATATATTTGACCATCAAAAACTATCAGATAAATTTACATATAATTCACAATGGGTGCACAAAATGCTTACAGGGTCTTGTAACAAGTACCAGTTAGCTTATGGACTACCCAGAGTTGCTGCTGATGGGGAAGAAGAAGTTCACATCCTGGAATTTAGATTATATAGGTATGATTGTACTCTCTGTGGTTCTTATCAGAACAACAAGTCTCACTGCTTAGGGCAGATATCTTTGCTCATGAAGCAATTCGGGACTTCTTAATTCTCTTAGTTTGTTTCAGGTTTCTTGATGATGTCGAATATTGTGTGTTCAATAACACAACACTTCTCTGAGCCTAGTTTGTGTCCTTGAAAATGTACCTCTCTCAGAATAGCTGGTGGCATTTTGTATCTCAACCAGTTATTGTAATCAATCTTTTTTTGAGATCTCCTGTATAGTCATTACTAAAACCTGTACTAAAATCTAGCTCTGCAAGTGAGTTAGAACATCACCGATATTTCTTCTTTTATCTTTATCTTTACCATGTCTGTTTGAATGAGAAAACTCCCTAGGGCAGTGAATAAGCATTTTCATAGTTTCTAGTATGTCCTAACCCTGAGCTCAGGGTGGTCCCTGAGCACTGGAGTAATAGTAATAATATATAATACTAATGGTGGGTTTTGAAAGAACATCTCTTCTGCTACCTCATTTTGAAGAAGTGCATGCAAAAGTGTCATTTGCTCCCTGAAAAATTGAATTGCTAAGCATTTATATTTAAATTAAATGCTTTTATGAGTTCATTGACTGTTATTTAGTAAGTATATTATAGCGGAGGCATGTTACCTCTTGCCTTAAAATGAGGGTTTTATTGCTTTTTCATAGTTATCTTTTGTATCAGCATTTGGCAGGTAACAAATGAAATTTACTTGCTAAGGTTAAATTGTTTTGTGCTGCTGCTCATCCACACAGATAGGGAGGATGAGACAATAGAAGAAAGTTATTTGCTTTTTAGGGGCAGACATAGAAATATATTAATATACTGTGATCTTGCCCTGTCTTTGAAGAAATGTTTGTTCCCTGAAAGGCAATGAACTCCATTTCTGAGTCACTGCAATGAAATCCTGTTCATCCTACAGGCTGTATCAACGGAACTGCAGACAAAACTGACCCTATATATAATTCAGTGTGGCCAAGGTGGGAATGCTCATAACGATCTGAGGGTTGTAGTCTAATTTTTGTCCTAAAATGCTTTCTTTAAATCTCAAAGAGATTCTGAACAACACATATGTTGCAGGTTTCCTTTTTTTATATAAAGCACTTTTTGTCCATTTTTATAGGCTAGGCTAGTTGAATTTTTATATACCTTCAAAGTCCTTGTTGGCCAAGGTCAGAATAATAAATTTTATTTTTTATTCTTTATGAAGAAAAAGGTAATATAATGCCATCACTGCTTTATTACTCTGCAGTCACTCTGTTACTGTGCAACTTAAAATATTTCAGACATCAGCATTCGGAAAAGTTGAGTAAGGAAGGGCACTCTAATAATTTGCCTTTAAAGACTGCATTTCCTTCAACCACCCTGCTTTGAAATGCTGTTCCACATGAAGATGGCAGAGAAAGTTATTCATGAAGCAGCTAAGGTGAGCTGAGGAGAAGCGAAGCAGAGAAGCTAAGCAGAACCTTTGCACTAGTATGACCAGTGGTCAAGGGCTTCTGTATTTCTATTTAAAAATTCTTGTTAAGTTTAAAATTTCTTGTCAATCAGAATTTTTCAGAACTTCTCTGAAAATTGGGAAAAAGTCTCTGAAGGTTTTATGGAACTAGTACTGGTGTTTTGGTTAAAAAGGGAAAATTCTGTCTGTAAATTGAAGTGTTCGACAATAGTTAACAAACCTAAAATAAGATGTCAGTCTAACAGACCCTGAACTAGCTGTATTCAGCATTATTCAGTACATCAGAAGAAGGCAATTAAAACCATGTATCAGAACTACTGTGTGCTACAGAGGATTCATTGTCTGTCCTCCACAAATTCATACCTCTGTTTGTTTATTACTTTAAAAATTGATGCGCTGAAGCAGTGCTCACAGATTCTTTTCCTTAGTTATTCCCTTCACTGTGAAAAACTTAACAATGAAAAACCTGCTTCAACTTATGTGTCAAAATTCAAAGGACTCTTCTTTCATCTTCTTTTAAATTAACAACCTTATTAATAGTACTAGCAATTGGACCATGGCTCTCATGAGCCGGTCATTTACATAAAAGTATTTAAAGTGAATTCTGATGGGTATTAATTTTTGCATTTAATTAGGTATGATGCTATCACAACAAGAAAATACTACTTTGCCTAAGACAACCGTCAACCAATCACAGTACTGCTTATTAATTGGGTAATCCTGGACCTGTTTTGTTTGGTTGTGCTAGGTTGCCTCACAATGTCTGTTTGGATCAACTCAGAAAGACCTAAAATAAAATCTGTTCAAATTCAGAGATAATCACTGCAAAGAATTACTTTGAAGAAATTTTGATAATTTACAAGAGGTGCAGAAATAGATATAAGGCATCCTTTTATTAAGCTCTGTAGCCACTCCTCTTTCTGGCATAATAGAAACCTTAGAAGAGACCTTAGAAGAAATGAGGCACTATTTTTTTCTGAGCCAACCGAGTTTCAGCAGAGAAATGTGTGGATGGTGGAATCCTGTTCAAAATTTGGCTCCTAAGTAAATTTTATTGGGTATTGCAAGGGTCTGACATAGGATGTCAACTGTTTTTCATGGGGTCATTCATACTTCTTTGAGTTCTCTGTACTTGGGGAGTGCTGCAACATGCTTGTGTAGATACAGCCAGAAAAGCAATTGCAGCACTTGGATTGCCTAGCAGAGCTGGTGCCCACTCATAGATTCTTGCTTAGCATAACTCAGTGAGGATTAGCAGACCTTGGCAAAATCACTAGATGAATCTCAGGAAGAGAGAGTTTCTCTCTCTTGAGTATCTTTGCAACAGACTAAATGCTTAAACTTTCCCTTTTCCCTTCCTTAGCAGAACTACATTAAAGAAGCACACCTCTTTTCTCATAGATGGCTTTTCATTTCGTGCGCTGACGGAATGACCGAACAATAATCAATGACTATTAAAAAACTCAGTTAGGAAGGGAATACTTCTGGTTGAAATTCAAAAGGAAAATCTTCTTGCCTTGGTGCTTGCAAAAGACCTAAGAGAAGTCAGGGCACATATCTGGCAAAGATATAAGGTGAAGGTGAAACCATACTGACAGCAGGAAAGGGCCAAAGGCTTATTGGACTATGAAATGACTTCCTCTCTGCTTTAAAATGCTTCTTCTAAAGTAGGTAGCTTTTGTAAAAAGAGTAAAAACTCATACAAAAGTTATTTTTTAGGAAAAGAAACTTCTTTTGTAGGGGAATTTCATATCTTTGTGCAAGTGGTATTTTTGTGGTTCATGAGCATCTCATACGGATGTACATTTTATTTGTACGTAAAGGTACTCTCTGTCAGTAGAAATTAAATCTCTTCAAATGATATCTTGAAGTTTCTAGAGTGCACTCACGAATAGCCATCTTGGAAATTGACTCAGTTATATCAATATTCTATACTATGTTTTTTTTGAGAAAATATGGTGTCAGACGCTGCAGTCATAAAGCATTGGGGTAATATTAATATAGGAGAATTTAAATTTTATTAAAGATTTATATTAACAGTGAATGTCCATAAAGTGAATGTGTAAATTAGTAATACTAATAGAGTTTGTCAATAGTACACAGTGGCTTTGCCCACTATAGAGTGGATAGCCTCCGTTTAACCGGTACTGAACACATTAACAGTCTTTTTTGGAAGATATGTCTGGCCTTATGAAAAGGATATTTTCTTCAGGGTGTGTTATATGTAAGCAAACTACAGTGCAAACTTTGATTAAAATGTTGCTCTGTGGCCTTTCATATAAAATCTAATTTTATTTAATATTACTTTCTACATGTATGCAGAAAATGGCAAGCCGATATTAATAAAAGAAGGCTTATAAGAATGTGGAATGAGAGCAATAGATCCTTGACAAAGTTTATTTACCTAGTTAGACTTTCATTTCAAAGTTAGCAACAGTCTGTGATACTGGTATAATACAGGGGTCTTAAAACTCTGTTAGACTTTTTTAACCCACTTTAATTTATTCCATGGAAGTTTAATCCCCTGCTGAACAGAGCTGGGGTGAATTTTCAAAAGTCATAATCCACTGAAGTAAAAAATCTTTAATGACAACATAGGCAGCAGGCTTCAAGAGTTTAGTTGAAATTCTTTCTAAAAATGCAAAACATAGGGCAAGAGTTAATAGGATATTTCATACAGTTACATTTCAATCCTTTCCAAATCTTTATAAATTCACTTGCATCACCGTTATTAGAAATATTTGGGCTGAATTCCTCCACTTCTAAGGCAAAAAGCAGAAAGCTGTAAAATTGTAATATGACAATTTTCACAGTATATTGTAACACAGTTGGTCCTTCAGTTCACAGATTATTATATGCAACAGCATAATGTTTTCTAATTTGAAAGAGAAATTACATGTTTTACATGCCAAACAGTGTCTATTCTGCTGTAATTTTGTTACGAGGCAAGAAAATGGAAGCAAACTACATAATACCACACTATGTTTCTCCTGCTGCTGCTCTGGGAATTTGGCAATTGACTTTAGTGGTGGGTCAGGATTTGGCACATAAATTGAGCAGATAGAGTTCATACATTTTCACTGTGTTCCAAAAACACAGTTACAAAATTGTGCTTTTGCTCAGTGAATTTTCAGTATATCATTACATATATATACTACTCTTCTAGCCCTAGGTGTATTGTAAGGGCCCAAGGGTGTGAATCCCCCTACTAAGACCTTTGGAACTGCCTGTGGCAGAAGAACCTGTAACTCAGAAATCATCTTCTTGTTTTGTTTTATTTTGTTTTTCACCTGGAAGCTCCCTGCGTCCTAACTATTCTGAGCTTCAGACTTTTATAAGTCTGCTTGACCTACGCATCCAGACATCAAATTTGAGCCCCACTAGTAAAATGCTGCTGCTGTAAGAGATATTGTTGTATCCTGATGGGGAAGGTCTTAGGAGATATCAAAGAAAACTAGTATGCTGTTTGTTCAAAATAACCAATAGGAGATAGTTTTGGATTCTGACCTCGTGACTAGTCTTTTCCAGGCACACAGAGGAGCCTGAACTTGTTGCAAAAGTAACACAGCATTGGCCTGTGTGTGCTCATAAATATGATCATAAATGTGTAAGTAATAGTGAACTTGAATATGACTAGAGAATTTCATAATGGATTAGAAATTGTCAACATTGTATTCCAGCTAGCCTGCAGTGTTTTCATTGTCTTCACACTACCCCGACAAAATCATAGGTGAGTATGCATCACAGGTCTGATTTTTTTTACATACCTTTAGACATTTAGATGATGGACATTTATTTGGTCTTTAAAGATGTATCAACCAATGGAAAACAATGAGGCATTCTGTTTCTCTCTCTCTGTTGACTCTGGAGTAAGCCAAGATGAATACTTTAAACCTAGCACCTACTTTTCAGACAAATAAGGTGATCAGTGAGGTGGTTCTTACTCCAGGCAAGCCTGGCACAGAATGTATTCTGACTCTTTTCTAAAATATGGAGGCAGGCTGCCACTTTCTTTCATCAGTCTGTTACTCATTAGTCATAGAGCTTGTGCCATTGCCCCAGTTTCGCCCACAGAAATGAAACCTTAAAACTAAATTTGATGTGTTGTTTTGAAGTATTCTCATGGAAAGCCAAGAATTGGTGCTGCATCAGCTTTACATCTACTGAAAGTTAATAGATCTATTAGTTTTCAGGAGGCTGCTTATATTTTGTAGAAGAGCACTGTGAACAATGTTACTTCTTTCAATTCTTCGGCTGTTGCAGAACAGCCTACTGCAGTATCTTAATATTTGATGATCAGCTGTTGTTAAGAATTATAATGTCCCTAAACAAAAGAGTGTCTCTACTAGTCTTAGAAGCAAGCTCCTTTTTGTAGCTAGAAATAACTGGTTTTCCCACAATAATTTTTGTAAAAAAAAAAAAAGTATTTAAAGTGTATGTAGCATCAGCAAAAATATAAGTAGCAGCATGGGGATCATGGTCAGCATGAGGCACTGTCTTTTACATTTTTCTTTTCAAAGGAAGGCAGCAGGACCCAGGTTCAAAACAGACAGACAGAGTGACAAACACAGGGAAGAGCAATCTGCAATGAATTGCTGAAGCAAAACACATACAGAGAAATCATATAGAGCTCAAAAAGCTAAAAATATTTGGTGGGTGAAAAATTTCAGGGGAATATTATATGCTTTACCTCTTCTAGTTCTTCTGCAGACATCTCATATAGCTGATACTGGAGAGAGGTTATTTTTCTAAATGAAGCTTTGAGCTGATCCTTCATAGCCTGTCTGTGTTTTTGTTTAACACAGGAGATCAGGATTTACTGATATATTTGTCATATTCATTAGAATTTTAATATTTTGATTTACTTGACCAATCCACATACTTATTTTCTTCTTGTGACATAGAAAAAAGGCTTGTAAGTAAATATTAATCATATCTTAATGAAATTTCCATCTCAGTTTCTTTGTTTACTATCAGTTTCTGATAGAATATTGGTGTTAGCTTGTCTGGAAAACATTCACTTAACACCAGTAACTTCTTAGTGGCTTAGACAGCTTTAGAACCTTGATAAGAATCATAAACTAGGTCTAGATTTTCCTCCAGCCAATATCTAAACAGGATTAATTGCATGTAAGCTGGGTCCAAATAAAATTTTCTTAGTGCTGCCCTGACTTGAAAACAAGCCCATTTCAGTTATATATTTCAGTATTTGACTACTAATGAATTATCTATCTAAGGTATCTGACCAAGAAAAGAAAATTCTGCATTCCTGCATACAGTGAAAGTGAATATGCAAAAACATTGCTGCCAAATTCTCAAATTCTTACCATGATGTGCCAGCAAAAAAAAAAAAAAGAAAATTTTTGATTAGTTATTTACCTGAAGAGAGATTTAATACCTTGAATATTAGATTATTTACTTACATTTCCATCTGCCCTGAAGTAGTCAAACATTTAGAGGAATAAATACATAATTTCAAAACCAATGCAGTAATTATCTGTAATGATCTATCATACAGCTAGAATAAAAGGAAAAGAATAAGAAATCCAGAGGCATTCTGTATTTCTCTGATTTTTTTTTAATTTCAAATTGATCAACTTTAATTTAATGTTACTATATCTGTCACTGATTTTACACTGGGAAGAGAAGAGGACCTAAATGAGGTCTTGAGGCCTTGGTGATCTCCTGGGAGCCCCATGTGTTCTTTGTTTTCTCTACTTCAAATGTTCAGGTTTGAACTAAATAAGCATTCAGATTTGAGTATCTTTTAGTAGAACTTTGAGTTTTTTTGAAGCAATAACTTGCCTACCCACTAGAAAGTCCTAAAAGAAATATTCATTAAAAATATACAGTCATGTTCAACATCATTGCAGAGAGGCCTTTTCCCTCAAAAAGGAAGATATAGAATGATTGGAGTATTGTGTCTGAATGGATGAAAACTGAACTACAGATCAATTCCTGTGTCTCTCTTAATAAAGCTTAGGGATATTACGTTCTATGAAACTACTGTTTCCTCTCCTCTCAAGAAGCAGAACAGCAATTTGTCATTATTCGCGGGAAAAGAATTACCAGGCAGTCAGCTCCCTCTACTTCATATCAATAGGCTTTACTGGGTAGAGGAAATTCATATTTTCCATTAAAAATACAAGATGGGAACCAAAGGTCAGGCCATTATGCTTACTGAGTGCTTTTCCAGTGACATTTGTAGGTTTGGATAGCATCTTTAAATCTTTTTTACTCCTTATTTTGTTCTCTATAGACACTACCGACATCATTCAAAAGTACTAAAAGTACTTCTAACTATGCTGTTGCTGAGAAAATCCCCTCTCCTCAACCCTTTTACAACACTAATATACAACACTGTAGTGGGCAAAAGTTTTCAACATTTCACACTTACTTTACCATTGTTATTTCGTTACAGTAAAGCTTAAAGCTACCAAAGATGGTTGGATCGCTACCATGGTAGGCACTTCCACAGTAAAAGATGAATCTGAATCCTGAAAGCTTCAGCTAAAAGAAATTGAAATAATACTACTAATTTTTGAACCATGAAATAGATGTAAATCTTGGTGCTTGACATCTCTGTAAATTTATATCAACTAAATATGTGGAGACCCCAATCTGATGTAAATTTCGGTCCCACAGAGTTGTGCTGCTATGGAAAATGGGGTAAATAGCCCAGTATTGTAAATCTCAGACTGGGACTGGCACTTGGCCAGTGGAAGGGAAGATAATTTTGGTTATGGTGAATTAATCAGAATGGTTAGTATCCATGCTTCTGAATTATATGCTCAAAGAAGAGGAGAAAAAAATTACTGTAGAATTTGAGCAGATCAGTGTTTTAGTTGTTCATTAACCTTTTTAAATTGACCCCTTTTTCATACTAAATCCATCTATGTTTCAGTAAGTTAATTTTCCTACTACCAAATGCAGAATCTCATGGATTTGTGTGATCTTTTCTGTGTTATTACAGCCTTGTAGAGGGAATGAAGACAGGTGGATTATGAAATCTGTGGATTATTTCATGTGAAAATAAGTACTGCTTTTTGTAGCAATTCTATTATACAACAATGCTCTGAATTATTGGGTGGGAAAAGTCTCTGAGGATTCACATAGCTATTTTCTACAGTATATAGTATGCTAACAGTATGTGAAAAAGCAATTGGCTGGAAAATGTAGTGAAGAATGAATTCTAGAGCTTTTTATTAACCCTTGTGGGCTGTTTTTTTTCTAGTCATTACAAAGACACTTTACCAGGAAGGGGAAATTCAGGTCTTTAATCAAGAACACAGCCAGTTATCCACACTGAAAATCACAGAGGTCTCAGGGCTAACTGCATGACCAGAAGCCTTTCAGATATTGCAAAATCAATGATAATAGCAATCAATTGCATTTGTTAGGTCAGATGTGAAACAATATAGCATACCTGGAATATGAATTTTCCATTTGCATGAGATAGATACACTGCTTTTAAAAACACACATACTGGATCAGTCAGCAAGTATTTCAGAAAATACCTACAGAAAAAAAACCTAGTTTAATGTATCTAAAAGCTAAAAATAGAGAGACTTTCTCTTTAAATGGCATTTATACTGTTATATCTTGTTACATGGGAATTTGTCATGTAATGTTATGAAATGGAGATCATTGGATGCAGAAAGGAAAATGAAGCTGTGAGCAAAGCAAAACAGAGTGGTAGGCAATTTGTTGCTTGCTACCTACAGATTGCAGGTATAGTAACTCTGCTGGTTAACTGCTTAGATTCATAGCAGGCTGACAGATTCATGCTAGACAGTCACAGTTTTCCTTTTAACCACATTTCCTTCTTATTTCGTGCTTCTTCCCCATATGCTACTGCAAAATTATATTCTGAGTCTTTTTCTCTCCCTGTGACATCTTCACTGCTGCTTCATTAACCAGTGCACCATCAGTGCGTTTCATTGCAGATTCTCTCCTGGCTCACTGTGTTGATGTTAAGATGCAGCTACAAACTGGCTATCAAAATGCTAGGCTGTGATTACCCTTCCTTCTATTCAAAAGAGGTGAAAGCTATCCCTTTGGCAAAATCCTAAATAAAACTCATATTTTGTCTATTGCCTTTACTGTCCCACCAACCTGAAATGCTCTGGGGAGATAGTGCATGGACTGTGACAGATTTATTTACCTATTTGTGTACTGTAAAAGGCTGAGGGCATACCTCCTATCTGATCAGTATGTTAAAACAATGTAGACTGGTTTTATGTATATGCCTTCAACTGACCTTGAGAGAGCATTGAAGCTAATGAACGCCTGCTTCAATTCCATGACCATTAGGAAATGAAAAGGCCATGCTGTGATAGATATCCACTGTGGCATATATCTCCAGTTGTACCAGTAGGGAGAGGCCATAGTTTAAATACTATCCGTTTTCCAATGAGTTTCCTGGGCTGGAAATATACATGGTTCATTTTCAAGCGGAGAGAAACATAAAATCGGAACTATGGTGGGGGCAAATCATTCAGCTTCAGACCACAGAGGCATAAAATATGCATATTCAGAATGAGCTGTGTTGTTATGAAAAGAGAAATGAGAGACTTGATGTCGTCTTTAGTGTTCAACTGTTAAAAAATTTGGCATGTGTCTGGTGTGATTTTTTTACAGGGAATGGAAATAAGAGTGTTGCAGATCCTCCCTCCACCCTCTGCCCCCTGCCAATTTCAGGGTCCCCTGCTGTGCTGTCAGAATTGCATCAGTGCTGCATGTTACACAGCTGTGAGGCTGCATCTGTTCTCTGTTTTCCACCCAATTAAGGCAAAGAGAAAAAATAAATATGACAAATTGCTCTGAACTGGAGCTCTGTGAAAAACTGTCTCCAAACTTCATGGTTTGTTAGGAATTTGGTGCAAGGTTTCTTTGTGTTTCTTTCAGTTTGCAGGATTTTATGGTTACTTTTTAATTTGGTGGCCCTATTTTTCTTGAAAATACACAAGTGGTTGTCTGTCTTGCACAGATCACTTTGTTTTGAGGAGGAAGGTGTGAAGAAAGAAGTGAGGAAGGAGAAATGCATGTTGTACTAAATACAGGCAAAACAAATCAGTAGCCATTGTGTTAAGGGAACATAAGAGATTGAGACCCCTCTTGTAGATGTGACCGAAGGCCCCAATCAAGAACACAGGACAACGTGTACTTAACAAGGGGGTGAGGAATATACCTATACTAATAACACTAGATTTATAATGACATGGACTCTGAGCAAGGTCAGGCTGACACCATCAAGTAGGCACCTTGATGGTGAAATCTGGGGACAGCAAAAGTAAATGGATGTGAATCTCATGTCAGAAAGCACAGTAGACAAAGTATTCAGGTATGCATATGTCAGTTTGAGATGAGAAACAGACAGTGAAAGAGGCATACAGAGTGGAGGAGGGGAAGGGAACTGAAAATGGGTTTTGCAGTACTTTATTACATACTCTTGACTTGAAGACTTTTAATAGGCATCACAACAGAAGTGGGTTTTAATCTGAAAAATAAACTGAATGTTGTGGATTAATTCTGGAGGCTGATGTGAAAGACTGGCACAGGAGAACTTGATAATAACTACTGGGACAGAAGAAGCAAATAGACTTTTTTGTTTAGTTCTATTTAAGTATAGAATATAATTAAATTTCTCCTATTTTTTTCCTGTTAATTTTGAATTTTGATTATTTTGGTACAGATCAGATCAGAATGATGAATTTTATTTTACATATCTCAATATTTCCTTCCTTTCTTCTTTCCTTCTTTCACCTTCAGGTTACCTGTGCAAATTTAACAAATGGTGGAAAAACAGAACTTCTAAAATCAGGAAGCTCCAAATCCACACTAAAGCACATATGGACAGAAAGTAGCAAAGACTTGTCCATCAGCCGACTGCTGTCACAGACTTTTCGTGGAAAGGAGAACGATACAGATTTGGACCTGCGATATGATGCCCCAGAAACGTATTCTGAACAAGACCTCTGGGACTGGCTGAGGAACTCGACAGACCTGCAAGAGCCTCGGCCCAGAGCAAAGAGACGGCCCATTGTCAAGACTGGGAAATTTAAGAAAATGTTTGGCTGGGGCGATTTTCATTCCAATATCAAGACTGTGAAGCTAAATCTGTTGATAACGGGGAAAATCGTTGACCATGGCAATGGAACGTTTAGTGTTTACTTCAGGCATAATTCCACCGGTCAAGGGAATGTGTCCGTGAGCTTAGTGCCCCCTACAAAAATAGTGGAATTTGACTTGGCACAACAGACAGTGATTGATGCCAAAGATTCCAAGTCCTTTAACTGTCGGATCGAGTATGAAAAGGTTGACAAGGCGACCAAGAACACGCTCTGCAACTATGACCCTTCAAAAACCTGTTATCAGGAGCAGACCCAGAGCCACGTGTCATGGCTCTGCTCCAAGCCCTTTAAAGTAATCTGTATTTACATTTCCTTTTATAGTACAGATTATAAACTAGTACAGAAAGTGTGTCCTGATTACAACTACCACAGCGACACACCGTACTTCCCGTCAGGGTGAGGAGGAGACATCTGTGTCTGAGACTGAAGCCTGGGGAATCGAAGAGGTCGTGAGACAGGGCTGTTACCTCGAGGAGGAAGGCCACATCTATTGCCTGGAATGTGTCTACCCGCTGCTGATGATGTCAAACGGCTGCAAATATGTTAGTGGATACCAATCCAATGTAATTTTTGCCCAGTCAGCTCCATGTATCAATCTAGCTGTATTTCACTATGGATTTGAAATAAAACCACACATATACACACAGAGACACACACTCTTTTCAGCTCACCTCTCTTGAGATTCCTGTTAAGAGAGCTTTCATTGTCTGATACATTAGTTTTCAGGATAACCTACCATCAAGCAAAATGGATTAACTAGGCAGAGAATGGTTTTTAACTCAGACTGCTATGGAAATCTCTTTGAAAGTCTTGAATACATGCCAATCAATAATCCCCACTCATGCATTCCACTGCTTGGAGTAGCTGTACTGGTAAATAATAATGTAGGAGTAAATGCTTGTTAAAATGGGAAAAAAATGTGTGTCTAGAATTCAGTATTCCTTATTGTATGATCACAGCCAAGCGTAGTGACTTTCTCCAGCATACAGTAGGCACATTCAAGGTGGCGTTAGGTGGTTCTTTTTCCGTGGAGAGAGCCTGTTGCTAGTAAAGATGGGCAAACATTTGGAATTTACATGTGGGCAGACATTCTGGTTTCATATTTCTCTGACTCTTTAAGCTCTGATTCTTTACACCTGGTTGAGTTTAGGCCAGCTAAAAACTTAAAAACTCTCCAACTGATCACTAAGAGGGGAAAATGCCTGACAGAGAACATGTAAGTTATAAGTGGCTGTCTTATCTTTATTACAAACATTGTAACAAATTCAATATCCTAGTCTTCATTTGTATGAATGGTTTGTATTGTACATAATTTAACCAGTGTTATTTGAGCTGCTTATTAATATTAACTTGTAATTGTCTCTCTGCTTGTTATTGGTTAAAAACAATCAAGAAAATGAGGAATCCATTTTATCAATGTAGCTGTAAACTCCATTAAAAGACAGAACTATGTACAAAGCATTTATTCAGCTGAAGTATTGTTGAAAGCTATACATATACAACATTACAGTCTGTCTGTATTTAGATATTTTATTTCCAGACAAAAAAATGAACTGTACATAAAAATAAAAAATCTTAAAGTTGAGTTTCAATATGTACTGTGTAGATAGTAGTTTAAATGATTCTGACAAAGCGATAACTCTCAAAGTCTGATGTGATTTTCAATATTGTCTCTTTGCATATGAACACATATATTTATATATGTGTGCGTGCATGTTTGAGAGTGTATATGTATGTGTGTATGTGTGTATATACATATCAACATAAATGTACACATATAAAATTATCTCAGGCCTTATTCCTTGCAAGCAGATCTCATTATGACACAAGGTCTTGACGATTTGAGTGGAATCCCTAAATCAGAGAAGAAATTGCAGGAACAGAGTTTCCTTTAAAATGATTCGTTATCATTCAGAAGTGGAGAAATGTGGTGCCACTCTCTGTGTAAACAGGTCTGCCTTTGCCTTAATTCTAGCCTCCTCTGAGGCACTGACCTCTTTTTATGGAATGAAGAGATCCCTTTTTATGGAATAAAGGAGCTTTCTTCCTCTAAAGAAAAAACTGATAGCTTTTATATATATATTTTTTGTATATAGTGGCACACCTTAACTGCAGTATCAAGATAACCAGCAACCATAACATGTTCATATTTAAATGAAGGTTGCCCAAAGAAGAACTCAGCATTTCGTCTCTTACCTTTCAGAATTAGCTTTCTTTTCCTCTCCCACCCTTACCCCCAGTTTTTGTGCTCTTCTGTCAAAACTGTGAATGCAGATATTGGTCACCTTCCCTATATACACAACTTCGTGAAGAGCTTCTCCAAAGGCCCACCAAATACTCCACTAAGTTTCAAGAAGTGAGAAGTATGAAACAACATCCAGTTGTGGACATCTATTGTTGAAATGAATCTAAACAAGAATGAAACAAGTTGAATGGATAAAATTATTAACAAGCAAATATTTTCCCACTGATGTATGAGTAGGAGAGGAGACTTCCGTATTATCATTGCTCTAGCTCCTTCAAACCAATATACTTCTGGGAATTATTGCTTCATTATATGTGACCTTCCCTAGGAGAACTCTGTGACCCTAGACCTTGTGTAGATTTGGAGAAAGAGATGGTTCAAGCCATAAAGTCCCCATTCCGATCTCATTCAGGAATATGCTGAGCTACTATATAAATATACATATGTATTTCTTTAAAAGGAAATATGATTATACTTGTAGCATTTCATCCTTTGTGCTATATGAGAATTAACTGTTCTGAATATAAATATGAATTTGTGCTATTACTAAAAGTGAAGTCTTAGCTCCATTAAAGTTAATAGGAATTTTGCTATTAAGTTTAATAGGGTTTCCATTTAATGGTATATAGAATTCCATTGTTGAGCATAGTTGGCAATTATGATGTATTATGATTGAGCATTACACACTTTGTGTTCTCATTTATACTGCTATTGGTACAGCTTCATTATTTTCTTTTCAGTAAAAACCCTTATGACTATATGAAATATATAAATACACTTGATCATTTTACATACCAACATTTCAAATAATTCAAAAAGGAATTAGCCAACATGGAATGATTTTTCTTCTTCAGATTCTGGTATCTGGTACTTTTTTTGCCTCTCACACAGCCAGTTGTTTTACCTTTTCATCCTAAGCATTCAAAGAGCTTGATTCTTAACATTGAACCTGAAAGAGTTCTTTCAGAGATCTGGTTGTGAAACAGTGATTAATATCAAAATGCATAATATGTCATCTAGATGCTAGTTCATTACTAGAATCTCTTTGGGAAGTATTTTGTGTTTGCTTTGTTAATGTATGATTTTATTTTTCCTATGTGAAAAGGCAATTTAGTGGACATGAATATGTTTTATTCAGTTAAACACTGTGTTTTTGGGTATCTATCTCAGTCTTGCACATGAAAAATGCCTTAATGGAGTCCTAGGCCAGGCAAATATTGCAACATTAAACTCACTAATTCCAGACATAATACGTATTTATGGTTGTAAATATATTATTAGGATTTAAGGAAGTTGAATTATTTATTTTTAAGAAATGAGAGGAGTGATTTTGCTCACTTTTAATTTTATGGTTATTTTAAAAGATGCTTTATGTCTTACTTTACTAGATAGAGAAACCACAAATAGAGATATTTCAATGAAACCAGCCATTGCTGTTACAAAAATGAATCGTGAACCCGAGTCAATATATTAAACTGGCTTGGATGGGTCAGTGATAGAACTTATGTGTCAGCATCAGTGTTTACGAAGAAAAGAAATTCAAGATGCAAGAAACAGATGATTTTACATTGCAAGTTTCCTGATCACAGTTCTGAACAGCGATGAAAAGCTGGAAGACTTTCACTTGTTAGTTTTAAAAAATACTTCAGGACAGAAAATAAACTTTCTTCACTCCTTATGAAGTCGCTCATATAATATTGTCCTTTTCTTCCCTTTTCCCCGACTTTGCTTGGATGGTAGGCAATCTAATAATTACATCTTTTAAAAGCCCTTTTTTTTTTTTTTGAAGTTTGAAGCACCATACTGTATACACCTACTGGTGAAATTCACTGGACATATTTACAGTGAACTGAGAAATAGTTAAACTCCATTTATAGGAGAGCACAACAAAAGCTGCATAGTGTTTTTGTGTATGTTGGCCTAGAGATTTAAACAATACTTGCCTAAGGTGTATGATCAATGTGCAGTTTTGCTGTGAATAAATTACTACATCCTCACACATTTTCTGAGTTCTGCAACTTGGAATCCTGTGAGATTATCATGAACTACTCTAAAAGATGTTTAATAGGATTAGGGAGGAAAACAAGGGTTAAAAAGGGTATGCTGCTTTTACCTGGACAGAAAAAAAACCAGCCTAAAGTTTAAGCATCCAATCTAAAGATCTTATTCTTCATCAGCTGATGATGAGTAGTGAATACAGTCTTAGCACCATGTATGTGTGTCCCCTATCTGTGACTGAGGTCAAACTATAGAAATAGAAATGAGAGACAATTTTGTCTTTAGTTATCTGTACTTCTTTGTGCAGGTAGTATTGTTGGCATTCAGACTCCACTGAGCTAGAATCTGTCTGAATATATGGAAACATACATAAAATAAAATAAAATAAAAAATTGTTTTGATGCCAAGACTCCCAATTTTCAAGACAGTGTACTGCAAAGTTCTTTTGAAATATACATATATCAACTTGAGATGTATTACTAATAAAATTAGTTTTAACAAAATTATGCACAGTTCTTTAAAAAGTACTATTTTTTCTACACTTCAATACAAAATCAAGGGATATTTTACAAGCATTCTGGACCCTTTGCAAAATGTCTTCTTCCACTGCATTAATCTAGAATTCATGAAAAGTGAATTAAAACTGCTTTATTTTATATCACTGTGCAGAAACTGAAATCCTGATTATCATTTATACCTCAGGTCCTCTTACAGTTTACCCTGTAATAGCTTTAATGTGTGCCCATGAGTACTATTTCAAAAAGGATGTTGACACGGGAAACACAGATTATTGCCTATAAAAAGGAGGAACATTTAAAAGAATGAGAAATGTATTATTGAAGTTATAGAAAAGTCCAAAAATTATTTTTTAGATAATTTAAATAGTTTTGAGAAAGTGAGTATCTATGCAAAGGCAAATCTAAGGCAAGTGAGTATCTAAGGCAAATTATTTTTTTTCTGTTTGTGAAAGAAACACTTGTTAAAATTAAACCATCACACCTAAGGATCAAATAAATCTAGGAATAGTGGGAAATTTGTGCTCACTTGTATGTGCTTGACAATATGATCTAATGAACATAACATGATCTCTCCAGAAGGTAGCTGCATCCTGTGGGTTGAATAAAACATTTGCATTGCTTTCTATATTCCTTGCTAATTAGCTAAATTATTATCATTACCCAAACTAACAAGAAGATCACTTTGTCTTGTGTAGGAGTTTATTTTTCTCAGTAGAATATTAATAGGCCTCTTCAGTTTGTTTATTTTGTTTGAAGGGCATGGTTGGTGGATCTCCAGAGCTACTTCCAACTGTTGTGCAGTGGATGAAAAAAATTACTTTAAACCCTTTAGCTTAGTTAATATTTGGGATAAGGAAACAAATGTAGTTCTTTTTTGGTGCTTTATATCAGGACCTCATCAATGCCTCATTTCAACTTTAATTCTATCTATATTTTTATTCAATAAAATCACAGTTGTGAGCTAAAACAAAGGAAACTACAAATTCAACGTAATGGTCCTTTCTGCAGCTGCTCTCATCTTGTAAGTGTTGGGTATGTCATTTTAGAAGAAGATGTGAGCCTTTACTTTTCTTCGTTTTTTTCTTTTTTTTTTTGATAATAAAGATTCACTTCCATTGCAAACGATAGTATTTAGGAAAAGGAAGCAGGTATGAGGCTTATTCCTTGCTCCAAGTGTATCTCAGTACTGTATCAAGTAGAGATACTGCTTTGAGGAAAAGATTTAATGGAATGTGATAGGAATGGCTGTTTTTTCTGTTAGCAGGAAATTAGAGGGGTTAAAAAATTCATAAATGTGAAGCAGAGCATAAACATGAGTGAAGATTTTAAAATTAGGCACCTATAAAATTAAACTGTTTAGTATTTTATGAAAAGGTTATAAATTCTTTGGAAAAAAATGTGTATTTACAGATCTGTTCTTTTTAGAAAACAAGTTAAGTCAGAGCTGATGGAAACATGAATAAAATGAAAGCTTCAATTTCTCACCTACATCATGTTGTCTAATAAATGAGATGAAAAAAACTACTTGGAAACATGTAATCTGAGGAAAAATGAGGTCATAAATGCAAAGCAAATAAAAAGCTATATTGATACTTAAGAATCTAACAACTATAGCTTTGAAATTTATTATGTCATGTTTATGGAGCATCTTTGATTTTTGGGGGGTTTAAATTAGTATTTTGAAACATCATAGAGTAGGTAGGTCCTGAGAATAAAGCCAGAATTTCTTGTAAGGAAATTTCAAAAACTGCAGTATACTGCCTCCAGGGGTTAATTCTCTGGACTGGATCAAATGCCATTGTGCCATTGAACATCCTATTTTACTAAAGGTAGAAGGGGTGCGTGAAGATCCAGAGAAGAAAATTGTAATCCTTTTTTGCAAGCTGCCCAGGACTATTCCTTCCTCAGCATTCAAATCCTATCTTTCTTAGGGAGATCTGAACCTTGCCAAGATCTATACCACATCACCTGGAAACAAATTAGGTGCCCAGCGACTTCAGAGAAAGTTTAACATTCTTGCAGTTCTGCCAGTGCTTTGAACACCGTTAGAGATAAAACAAACAAACAAATGGGTATTTTATAGCACAGGGACTTATTGCGTTTTGTTGAATAGTGACTTTTTTTTTTTTTTAAATAAGTGATTAACATTACCTAGTTATAAATTACTTAAAGCCATTACTAACCCCATGTTTAAGATTTAGTACCTATGTATGTCTTTACCTCAAAGATATAGAATTTATGCATAAAACGTACTACTTTTCCTCAGATTCTCTGCCCACCAACATGTACAGAGGTATTCTGTTTAGATAAGCGGTCAGTCACAGTCATATTTTTGACAGATGCTTTTTCCCAATACTAGTTATAGTGAGAAAAATGTCTAAATAACACTTCAATTTTGAGCAGAAATCCCTATAGGATTTTCAAGACACTGATGATATTTTTCTGAAAAATCAAGCAAGTTTTATTACCGACAGCACTCAACAGACTAAGTTGCATTCTACTAGACACACTTAGATTCTAAAATTGTTATTGCTGGTGATGAATGAAGCAGAAATAATAGAGCTTGACTGTCAGGGACCAAGGTGATCTTGAACATATTGCAGTTTTATTTACATTTTTCTATATCAGGGGCTATAGGAAAGACATTTACCTAACAGTCTTGAAGGATCTTTATGAAATGGTCTGATACATGAGTAACATTAAGCACACTAGTCCTTATTTTGTTAATGAGATGTAGTCATCCCTGGTTAGGAATGTGAACAGTCTGCAGCAATACAGATTGAGTGTGGAGATTCCTAAATGGAATGTCCTAAATGGACAGCATAAAAACAGTTAATGAAAACCTTTAGATGATGACCTGCAGTGAGTTAACTATAGCTTTTCATAAAACAGGAGTTTGGGATCTATTGGGTTTTTGATGTAAACTTTGCACTGTTTGTTTTTTTTGGAGCTCAGGAGGATTCTCCAGTAGCAACATAATTTATGTTTTGGGACAAAACTATCCACTCCGCATATAAGTCTTACTTATTGGCCATCATTTCTTTAATAAACTCTACACTAAACAGAAACATCTCTTGATCCAATTTCTCCTTTTATTAATTAAATACCATTTAATCAGGCTTTGTCTACCATCGCTCTGAGTATCAAGCAAGTCTCCATTTTTTCCCCTGCAGACAATGATAATATGTAACGCAGAATTCCTTCTATTGAAGTAAAATCATTCCCTTTTTCTTTTTCTTTCTTTCCCCATAGGAAACTTACAAAATTTCTTCACTTAGATCATTTTGCTAGTTGTATAAGTATTACTTGTATAATACTATAATATGTCACCTTGCAATAATTGCTCCAAAAGAACTATGTTGGTCTTTCCAGAAAAAAAAAATCCCATTTCAGCCATCTCTCTTGCAGTTAAATTCTACAAATGGATGCAATAGTGCAGGTGGAGTTCCAAAGATAAACTAGCTCATTATCTTCCTTTAAGGAAATTCATCCATGTTCACAGTTCCAGTGATCTCCTTTAGGTGTCAAGCTATGAACAAACTGACCTTTAACAAGCTCTCTACTATTTTATATTATTTTATTGAAAAAGAGACAATATAATTTTTTATATATTACTAAATATATAAATTATTAATCTACTTAATTTATAAATAAATAAATAATTAGACTACTTTGCAGCTCTCTCCTCATTCACCATTCAAGTTTTGAGTTAGAAGTTTTCACACATACTAGTACCTGCTTCTGCAGTTTTTCCTCTTTAGGTCTTTTAAAGATATGTTTATAATCTCACAGATGTATGAATCACCTGTGCACTTCATTAGAAAATTACTTAGACCTAGCACTAGATTTCAGTTGCCATCCTGTAAGCTGCTCCTTCCATTTCCTCTAATCCATCGGATATTATTTTTTAAAACAGAAGTCCTTACACTGTGTTCTTATTGCTACTCTTACATGGCTCAGAACACGTGCTGGACCATTGCCAACTGAAAGCAATTAACTCTCCTTTATCACCTTTCCCCTTTCTCATGTCTCATTTGCCGGATTCCTTTTTTAGGTTAACTGGGTCATAATACAAGATTTTAAACTCATCATAATAGGCAAGCTGTAAATTTAATACATAATCAGTTTAGCTGTGCAAAACATATTTGAGTGACCAAGGCAGAGATAAAACATTAATTAAATAATTAGATGCAAATGAATAATAATATCACATATAAATATATGCATAGCTTTGTATAACATGATAATCTTCATGTTTAATAAATATTATACTTTCTAATGATAACTGTGGTATTGTCATCCCTATACATACGCAGAAGAAGAGGAAGATAGGTTAGGTCAGACACTGAAAACTGGCTGGTGAATATTTCGAAACAAAATTAGAATTTAGAATATTTTTTTCTCATGCTTCAATCAGTAGATTTTTCTGCCCTATGCATAGAAAATTTGGGCAAAACATAGCTCTCTAGAGGGTCTACCTTTTTAGTATGTTAGCTATAGATCAAAAGAAATAAAAGAACAGGAATTCCAAAATTATTCTCCTTCCCAGAAAAAGATTCATGAATACTTACCTCATACTGAAAGATGCTTCTCTAAACTCAGAATTGTGTTTTTAGAACACACTATTGTGTGAGATTGCTCTGTTTCTGAGGGCAACTAGGCCCAAAGTTCAACCAGTATTTTTCAAGGTATATATTCTTGTGGCCTTTCCCCAGGGAAAGTTACTGTTTGAGTCACCTCCTTTCTCTCTCCCTCTGAACTAGGACGATCATGTCCCAGTGTTAAAAATGAAAGTAATAAGCCCATTTCTTGTTGCTCCCATTGTTGACTGCTCGTGCGCCCCTCAGGATGCTACATATCAATGTTTGCAAAATGCTGGTATTGAAAATCACCTTCATGACAATTGGAGCAATTATTTTCTTTCAAATCCCCATGGGCCAGGAAAATAAACAGGAGGTTCTTTTTATAGCATTCTTTTTACTTATTTGAAGGTTGTTATCAGCCTCAACCATCACACATAGCTTTTCTAGACTAAACAAACTCAGTTCCTTTAACCTCCTCTTATAGGTCATATTTGTTGAAACCTAAAACATATTTGACTGCTTTCCTCTAACTGCTCTAAAACTTGTCTACCCTTCCTTAAAGTGTGGAACCCCAAAGCAGGCTATTCCGTCTGAAGCCTTACTAATAGTGAGCAAAGTGGAAAGAGAATAATTCTCTTCTCTTTCGTTCTATATGCTAGTAAAAGTGTTGTATGTAATAACAATACCGTGGTTATTTTTCATAGTTTATTGCTGCCTATTGCATGACTTGCTTATGCAGTAGTGCTGTATAACCTGTAATTCCACATTTTGAATTCATGCTTTTGATTTTCTTTCTGCCCAAGGGAGTACTTATACCAGTAAATTTCAGTAAGATAGGATATAAATTTATAGCACACAAACTCCTGCATGCCAGCGTCCCCTGCGGATATCGCAGTCTGCACTAAGACCAGCTCTGGGCAACACATGGAGAAAGTAGCTTGACACAAAGCTATACTTAATGCTTTGTAAAAGTGTCCGCAAGAAAAGTTAGTATGCAGCAGCAAGTGCACTGTAAATTCATGCTTTATTTTACTGTACTAACCGACTTCTTGTGTATAGAGAAGCCCCAAGTGTAGTATTTGGCACTTGTCTTTATTGAATTTCTTCTTATTGATTTCAGACCATTCCTCCCATTTATCAAAATCGTTTTGGTTTTCAATAATGTATCCCTCTCCTCCTCTTTTCCTTTTCAGAGTTGCAATATCAGTTCTTCGTAGTTTTTAATGATATTATAAATCATAGCTAGATGGCACAGGTGGGGTCTTAATGTTGCCAGAATAACCAAGTCGGCTTTTCTGCAGTTACAGTTTTTAGATTACAATCACATAAGTTTAAAGAAGTGATTATGTGGGGACTAAACAGAAGACTGATTACTCACCAGGAAAGAGAGCTTTCATGTGTTGAGGGAATAAGATGTTTTTATCTTTTATCTTTTTTTTTCAGGGAGGGAAGAAGGAAGGTCAGAAACTTAAAACCTTAAGTACATTTTTGTGTGTAAAATTAGGGCAGAAAATTCTTTGTCTTGAAACTAGCTACAACTAACAGAGGCCTATTTCTTTCTCATATTAATAAATGAAGTAATTCTCCAAATAAGGAGGAGATCTGTGGTCTCTTGAGGGTTTATGCTGACAATTCCTAATGGATTAGAAGTAGCCCTTAGCTTTGGTCTGTTGGTATATGTGTACTACAAATATAAACATTGCCTGGATCAGAGGTTCCAATTTGGGGAAATAGTTTTGTGTAACTCCAAGGCAAGCTCCTACATTTTAATGAGCACTGCATGCCTAGGAGAAGCTACGCAAGGTTGCATTAGATGTTAACCTTTTCATCAAAACAAAGATTTTGACCTTTAAAAATGTTATTTCATTTTGATCATTAAATTTTGGTCATTTAGTCCTAAATTGAATTTGGTCTTTGTTTATAAGATTTTCAGCACTAATATTTGGAATTCCAAACTCACCTTAGGCTTCTCCTTACACCATTTTACTACTCTCTGCAGTTCTCTGTTTACCTCTGATTCTGCTATCACATGGAATGGCTTCAGTGAAAACAAATGTGTAAGGTCTATCATATAGGGATTTACAGGCCAACTCAAGCTTTGCCAGGGCCCTGATCAGAACAGATGCAAGGAGGAAGGCCTAGAGCTGCATTAACATGTTCTCCTGTGCCAATAAACGTCCGTGAGAAAATCATGAGAGTGATGCAGTTACACAGCTTTTGGGTTAAAGGGAGCTAGTGCCTGGTAAGCTCAGAGCATAGGCAAAATGAGTTTATGTGTGCCTGTAAGAACAACAACCAAAAAGACAAACTTGCAGAACTTGAGATGAAAGAGAAAATGCGATATCATTTAACACCGGTCTATTTCCTGCAGGATGCAGGTGAAGGAAGTTTTCCATTTCTTGATCTCCTGGCCTGCTGTCCCAGACATTCAGTCTTCCCATTTTCTTTGTATCTTTAGAGAAGAGGACTGGCTATTCAAGGTGGTCACATGGGTAGACATAAGCTAAGCAAAATGTTTGAGATATTTTGGATTCAGTGATCAGTAGGGCAACCTGGATGAGATTCAGGGTGTATAAGTCCTTCTACAAACCTATTCCATACAGTTCTGAATTTAAAAAAGGAAAGATATACATTGTGATGGAGAACAGTATCTCTTTCTACTTACTTTTTCATTGACTTATCAATTTACTCAGGGTATATTTGCAGTGTCGTTCACAGTTAGGACTAATATGCCAGTTATTCTCAGTTGTCTCACACCCTGACCATATTAAATTGGCTCATCTGCTGCACATGATCTGTCAGAGGTGGGTCCTTCCACTCTTATATATACTTCTGTTATTATTAGTGTCATTAACCATTAGCCTAAGCAGGGGACGGTTTGGATCCTCACTGTTCCCAGGGTTCACTTCAGCAAAAAAACGTAACCTCTGAGCTGCTCTTCGCTTTGCTACGAATATTCTCTTCTCACACATGGTGCTTCCCACTGCTCAAGCAAGGAAGATGGGCCTGCATCCTTTTCATATCCGTGGCTGTTTCTGTGTGTGCTATGTAGAGGTCCTTATGTTTCCCTGTGTCCCCTTTACCGCTAACCTAGACAATTATGTAAGGGTCTTTGTTTGCTCTTACTCCTCTTGAAGACAAGCCATTCTACTGAGAAATGACATTTCTTCATCTACAATTACAGGTCATTGTTTTGAAGTTTCTGAAAAGAGCTATTGAAAGGCATCATTATTGCCAATCTTTTCCTTGTAAGTTTGAACTATCAAATGCCCTCAGTGTATTGAAAAAATCATGTATGGACAATCTAAATCACAAAGAGCAATTTTAAAGGTCTGTGGACTGAAAATAAATTGCTGGTTACAAAAGACTTCGCTCCAAACTCTGTCTGCCAATCATGTGAAGTAACTTAACTGGACATCTGCAAATGGGTACAGTGTGCTTGATTTGAGATTTGACATTTTCTGCTGTGTACATTTTCTACTCTGGAATAAGATATCATAGTTCAGCATTTCACTGTTCAAGCATAGGCTTGAAGGCTTGATTTTGAGAGGTGTCATAGTTATAGGATCATGTTTGCACTCTTAAAGTTTCAAGTCCTCAAAGTATTTGCAGTCTTCTCATTGGCTCAATTTTGATCTGTATTTTCTGCCACTCTATTTAAATAAAAAAACATGTATGTTTTGTAGTCTGTAGTATTTTGGCACTCCCACAGGCAAATTTGGCTATTCATGCGGTACCTAACTTCAAGCCCACTACGACAAAGTAGAGTAAGTCTTTCTTTTTTTTTTGTCAGTTTTAGTGAAGACAGCCAGGATCCAAAGATATCACAGGCCACCATCTCATAGAGTAATGTTACTGAATCTCTTCAATGAGAAGGACAAGATAATCTAATCCATGTTTACTGTTCCTGCTATTGAAAGGCAAGATATAGAATCAGTATAAATATTACCTCATGCCTCAGCTTCCTCTCCTAAAACTTCATTCCGCTGTCAGGGAACATAAAGAGTGTGACACTGGCACTGCAACAGGAATGCTGCTACAAAAAATTCTGCGTCTCTTCCAGAGTACTACAAAAGAAGAAAGGGGCTAGCATGTTTCATGTTTGTGAGATGGTTATTTATTTATTGCTTACCAGTTTCATAATGGGTTCTATAATCACAGTCATAGTACAGCCACATAGGCTTAAGTTCCTATCCCCAAAACTAACTAAAATGAAATGGGAGTTTGAAAGTTTATATTGTGGGTAATTAAAAAGGGAGTCTGGGGAGAAAAAGGAGAAAATAAGGGAAGAGGAAAAAAATAAGGTAATCATATAGGAAAATTATATGCACATTTCAAGGTTTCTGGATTTTTAATGAGTTCTGTGAGCTCCTCACACGAAAGAAAACAATACATGACTTCAACCTGACTGCCATGAGCCAGAATGATTGGCCACAACAAAAATGTATTTTGAGGTTGTTTTAAAGGAAACTGATATACTCCTGGAGTATCTTAGCAACTTAATGGAAATCTATTAAACACAGATTCACAGCCTGGCTGAGATTGGAAGGGATGTCTGTAGATCATCTCCTCCCTGTTTAGGCAGATTGCTCAGGACCATGTCCAGGTGCATTTTGAACATCACCGAGGATGGAGACTCCACAATTTCCCTGGGGAACCCATTCCTGTTAAGTCACCCTTAAAGCTTTTTCTCGTGTTCAGATGGAGCTTTCTGTGTTTCAGCTTGTGCCCACTACATCTTGTCACCCTGCTGGGCACCACCAAAAAGAGGCTGGCCCCATTCTCTTGACATCCTCCCTTCAGATATTTATACACATTGATAAGATATTCCTTTGGTCTTCTCTTCTGCTCCTTGAACAGTCCCAGCTCTTTCAGCTTTTCCTTATATGAGAGATGCTCCAGGCCCTTAATCATCTTAGTTCCTTTTCTCTCTTGTATCAAAGAGACCACAAATGGACACAACATGTCAGATGGCAGCCTCACCAGAACTGAGTAGAGAGGATGTACCACCTTGCTTGAACTGCTGGCAAAGTTCTTCCTCTTTCAACCCCGGATACCATAGACCTTCCTGGCCATAAGAGCACATTGTTGTCTCGTGGTTAACCTCTTGTCCATGAGGACTCCCAGGTCCTTCTCTGCAGAACTGCTCTCCAGTAGGTCAACTCCAACCTTCACTGGTGTATGGGGTTATTCCTCCCTAGATGCAGGACTCTGCACTTTATTGAAACTCATGTTCCTCTCTCCCCATGTCTCCAGCCTGTCCAGGTCCCTCTGAATGGCCCACAGCCCTCTAATACATCAGCCACTCCTCCCAGTCTTGTATCATCAGCAAACTTGCTGAGAATGCACTCTGTCCCTTCATCCAGGTCAACACATTAATTTCAAAGAGAGCTTGTTAATGGGATTGATGAGATAAGACAGACATTTTTTACATTCCAGGAAATCTAAGACATGAAGAACGGTAAAATTCTGATAGGTATTTTAAGATGAAGACAGTTTAAAGATATGTTTTTAAATATCTGAGAACTATGATGTTCATAGAGAAAATGTGAAGTCAATGCTCTTGTGAGGTTACTGCATTCTAGTTTTCAAAGATGACATACTGGAAGAGCAGTTTATGAGAAATAGAGGACATTTCTGGAATACAAGCAGACTAAAATTGAAAATATTTAACTTCAAATATGCTTAAGGATATTAAGGATTATTTTTAAGAATATGTGTTTTTGATCAATATTGTGGTGTTTCTGCTTCCTCTGAATACTTTTTCTTCCTGTTTTTAAGCAACTTTGTTCAGTTCTATTGTGTTATGAAAGTATTTAAATTCAGGTGGCACAGGTAGATGTCTTCTCATGTTCTTCAACTTCTCTCTTCCTGACATTCTTCCATGTGTCTTCTGACACTGACCAGTCTTCCACCCAAACTCAAAAAATAGTCTAAAATCTCATAGTTATCCCTTTCTGTTATTTCTGATATTTGTCCGCTATCTAGCTTTTTATTTGTGAAATATTACTACAAGATGATTGTTTTTTCATAGTTTTGTGGAAATACAATGCTCATTAATGTAAAGGCCTTAAACTATGGCACACTTGATTCATACCTGCTCCAGCAAGCACATCTGAGAACTGTTTTCTGAAACCACACTCAGACATCTTTGTTTCAAAACATCATTAGCTGTATGATGACTTTGTGATTAATATGTCTTTGATATAATGAACCATTAAGGGCTAGGATAAATACTATATTCATTTGGTCTTAGTTTATGGGCTCAGATGAACTTATAGAGGAGAGAAGTCACTATTGTAATTCAGTGAAGAGCTGACATTAATAAAAGATACAGGGACAAATTTAATCCCACTGTAAGTGAGCAGAGATGCACAGATATAATATGAATTGTGCCTCTTAACAGAACATGCTACAGTGTTTCACCTTTCGGCAAGAATATTTTTCAGGGAGATTGGGTTTGAAAAGATAACGTGCAATATGCCTTTCTTTTTTCAAAAGTTATTGGCAAATACCTTTAGATTCTACTGTGACATTGAAAGCTTTATATCGGTTGCCACTGAATTTCATATTTTCTTAAACCTTCTAAGTCCTGAGGTTTCCACTGGCTAGTGTCTCAAAACTAAGTGCTCCCACACTCTCTCGCTAGGGAAAAAACGCATCACATACATAAGGATGCTTTGAACTGCTCTCATCAAATATTTCATACTTTACAGGTTAGTAAAATGAGAGCCTCATAGACTCCCATTTTGGTATTAGATATCCATTCTTGTTTTCATGTGGACACTGGACTCTCATAGGAATATTCAGTAAAACAACACACGAGTGAAGAGCAACGGAATGAGTGTGAGAAAGATATCATAAGAGCAGAAAGATATAAGAAAGCATAAGAGCAAGATAGATGAATAAGTAATAAAACCTGTCATCCTATTCCTGCAGAAATGTGGGGATTTTCTGTACTGTACTTCATTATATGGTGTAGATATCTCACCAATTTTAAGCCTCCTTTGTCTTTCATAACAATTCTCTGTACCCTCTGTACCCTTTTACCACCCTTTTTCCAATAAATAGCAATGTATACTTGTTATCCCAATGACTGCAGCTCTGTGGAACTGAACTAACTGAACTTTTACTGGAACAATGATACTGAGCACTGCCCTCCCCCCTCACCTGCCATGGGCTTCCTTAAGGTTAGGAATATGCTCTGCCAAGTGCTGTAATACTGAAGGACTTTTCTACATGCTCAGAGACTGCCATTTGTACATTAATCTTGCCGGTTCTCTGAGCTAGTCAGACTGGCTCATACCAATAAATCCAGTTGAGAAGCAAGACTTGTCAGCAGGGACGAAGTCACATCGTGATCTGTCTAAATGGCTCTGGAGTCTCAGCTAACTTCATCTCTTCTGACTGGGAGCATTAGTGGAGCTAGTGCCTAATGGTCACCACCTGTCCATGGGGATCGACTCTAAATCTCCTTAAAAAGTTGATCCTAAAGATTTATGCAGTCCAGAAACAGAACCTGCAGTACTATCTTCTGGAGTGCCTTTTGTCGATTTACAGCAATATGTCCTTGCTCAGATGAGGTATAAAATAGTTACCTAGACTTAAATTCCATGGAATTACATTTAGCTTTTAGGCAGTAAAAAATGATAGACTACATAAATGGACTTATAACATTTCTTTTTTTTTTTATTTATTTTTTTTCAGATCAGATATCTGCTTCTATATCCGCTATCTTTATTTATTATGACAGACAGGAGCTGCATGAAATGATAAGCAACTTTGGTATCTATGAACTGATGGATACTGACCACTTGAGTTATACTTGGGTAATTTGGCACATATCATGTAGAAAACACACTAAACTGCTCACTCATGGTTTTACTGTTTTTTTTTTGTTTGTTGTTTGTTTTCTTTTTTTTCAGAGCAATGTCATTTTCCTTTCTGAATTCATTCTACTTGCATTAAACTTGTTGTCTATTGCCATCTCAGTCCTTGTGATTATCTGAACTTATAGTACATTTTGTGGCAGAAACCATTACGAAGCCTGAAAACATTTCCATCATTTATGTATATCCAGACAACTTCAAGTGATTTTCTTTTAATGCAAATTTTCTCTTTCATAGCACTAAAGAATTTTTGACATGCTTTTGACAGCATAGTAATGTCAATGGGTGGTAGAAGAGGTGCTATGAGTGAGCACACTGTCAGTTTTGTAAAAACATTCAACACGACTTACATTAGGATCTGCATTTTTGGTACACAGTGTCTAAATACTCCATTTCAACGGAAAATCATCTTTAGAAAACATTTCAGCTCATTTCACACTGTGTTAATTGTGTAACACACTGTAACCATTACCTTTTACCAGCCATAGTTGCTCATCTAATGGGAAATGATGACTTTAACAAGAAATTATTAGATCTGTTTGATCAGAATATGCACATGTGGACAATGGGGGCTGCTGGCTGTCACAAGCATCATTTTCTCTCCTGTGAGTGCATAATTGAATTACAAGTCTCATTTCATGAAGAAAAAAGTGTCACTATGCCCTATGTTTTGTAGCTATCCATGCCAAGTGGCAAATACTTACTTAAACTTACTGAATAATTATGGGACATTTAGTGTCGCTTCATGGCTAATTTACAAAATATTGGATTTTCAAAATAGTAAGTAGGTAAAACTCTTCTGATTATACCCTAGAAAAAAAATGTACGTATTTTTTATGAATTATTGATTTTTCAGTATTTCAAAATCTGTCACTGGGTTTCAGCATCTCACAGTTTTGCTACCTACAGGAAGAACAAGGTATAAGGAAATATTGGAAAGTAAAGTTCTGGACTTTATCTAATAATGAGAATAAAGTTCTTTTAAACAGTTTCACTTTTCAAACTCTTTTAACATTTAAATATTTTATTTTATATAAATAGAATGTTTCTTTTTTTTGGGGGGGGGGGAAAGACATCTTGTTATTTTGTGAGACAGATTCTCAGAAGAACATAACTCTCAAATGAACCATATTAACCCTACAAATGTCATCCCTTCTTGGCACATGGAAAAGTCATTATTTTTGTCCTGGGAATTGAGAAAGGGAAAGTAAAAGGTCTTATTTTCATAAGGGCATGAGAGACATAGAAGTTTCAGGATATCTACCCTGTACAGTTGTGAGCAGAAAAGATGGTCCCAGGATTTTCTCAATGGAAATAGCTTCAGAACAGCAAGTGTGAAAGCCTCAGTGGGCTCCCAAGCCTAAGCTAACATTTTCTTCTGAGAGTAAATGCTTACTGTTGGGGTGGTCCTGACCTAAGGTGACAATTCTACTGCAGGGCCTGAGCTATTACCTCCATGAGACACTGCTTACAAACCACGTTTGGTGCAGCTGTACCCCAAAGTCTCCTTGAAACTATTTTTCCTAGGATTTTCAAAATAAATCAGGCTCCCAAAGCAACAGATTGGTGCTTAGATGCATCGTATCAGCACGGCTGCTGTTTTCACAGCTATAACTGCAGCCTAACCTCCCAGGTGCCCAATTCAGTTATGTGCATAGTCTCATAGTCTCTGGCATCTTCAAAGCAACAAAAGTACAACTGCCACTTTCCCTACTGAGAAGCTGCTCAGAGCACTAGATACAGCCTTGAGGCCTTGAAGATAGACTATTACAGGAGCTGGAAACATCTAGTTTGTGAATGATATATAATCACATAAGCATTTTCTGCAAGTGCCTAATCCTTGTTATCCTTCAAACTCTGTAGCAGGAGGGGGAGATTCAAGGCACTAACAGCTGGAACATCTGTATAAACAGCAGCCAAGGGACAACAGGTGTGTCTAAAAGAGATACGGAAATTGAGAAGAGAGAAGAGAGGGTGGGAGTGCCTGGTGGAAATAGAAGCACTCTCTCTGTCTCTCCTTTTTTTTTTTTTTTTTTTTTTTAACAAAAGGCTCAATTAAAACATAAAATTAGACATTTGTCAAGAGGTCTGATTTTCAGTACTGCTAAGCTCACATCCACCTTTTGACCAGTGTTTGAAGTTAGAGACCTTGGACATTCATGAAATGCTGAACAAAAAGGGAGCACCTAATAATTCCATAGATAGTGAAGTTAGTGGAGTTCCTACCAGTCAATGTTGTTTGTCATGCTATCTCATTGTTCTTCTGCCCTTTTGAGGCTACTGTGTTATCTTCCGAATACAAAGACAATATAAAGTCATTTTTAATCCAGTAAACTGTTGTATTTTCTACTACCTAAAATTGGTATTATTTTGAATTCCTCTCTCACTCTCTGCATTGGCTTTGGGATTCACTACTTCTTAGAATATGCGATCAGAAATGTCATTGAATTTCTGGGCGGCTTAATGGAAATCTTTTTGTAGCTTTGATTTTTCTTCATTACACTGTTATTTATTTAGCTTATATGATGGAACAACGATAAATTGGACTTTGCTCATATTCCATATCGCATTGGTTTGAATTACAATGCTTAAACCTCCCAGTAAGTGCAAGCAAAACTGGAGAGATTACATCTTTGATAAGATTACAATCCCCTTGTGTAAGTAATATTAAAATTGACTCTCTGAATATAATCAAGAATTTGTCCGGTTATCTCTAATTGATCTCCCTAGAAAGATAGTACAAACTGCAAATGAAATTGCAGTATGCTACAAATCAAAGCAATAATACAAAATCAGAAAGTAAAACAGAATAGTAATTTGTGCCTATCTCAAACCTTAAATGTTATAAGTTGTCTCTAACTGACAGGAGAGGTTATCTGCTGTTTATGGAAATGGTAAGTAAAGTGAGACTGGGGCAATGCAAAACAATACATTCAGTTTTAAGGACAGTGAAAAAGGTTTTACATCTTTCTGTAAGTGTCTACGCTACTATAATAAGAGTTACTAAAGTCTGGAAGAAAACGAAAACAGAGTCTGTGTTTCAGTATCATTTCTATAAATGCTTTCTTAGACATTAGCAATAGAAATAGAGACAAGACGATTACATTTTATTTGAGAAAAACATAGTATACTCAATTTTAGTGTACTGTTGCATTTTCCACGGACTATGAGCTGGGGACCAAGGTTTCAGCCATTTAAAATATTTAAAATCTGGTGTGCTAACGTTTGCTTGGAAAGTCCCTCAAGTGTTCATTTCATGAGCTTTCTTGTTTCTAGACCTGTAGATTTTGCAGTCACTGTATTTGTGGGTATGGCTGTAAATCCATAACCTGTAGCTGACGGCAGTATGTGCTGGTGGCCTTGCACAACTTCAGACAATATTTTTTGTTCTCAGTTCACAAGTGCTTGTAGATTCGGTAGCACTGCTGGTCTCTGGAATGTAACAGTTCTTGAGAGACTTTCACATGTTATCAGCATGCACTTTTCAGCTCTTCAGCCATCTGTTTTCTAGTATTTTTCTCCATTTACACCCATAGACCCCTATATGAACAATGCACACATGCTCATACAGAAGGAGTGACACCTCTTCCGTCACTAAAGCTTGAACACTGGTATAAGTGCAGTGGTGAAGATGGCAAAGAGCTATTCCTCTGCAGCCTACCAATAAAGTATATCCAGGTATATGGAAAAACCTTTAACATTGTTGATACTTTCTGCAGGTGCTGTGCTGTTTAGTTTTAAGTTCTGTGTAGTCACTGATAGGCTGGAATGAATATTTACAGGTAGTTCTCTCTGTATAAAAATATGCTGATATTCCTGTGACTGCATTTTAGCAAGTTGCTATTTTGTAGATTATGAAATGTTTGCTTAAATTATTTTGTGTTTTTGTCATATGTCCTGTGATGGTGCAAATGTAAATATATAAGAACATAAGGAAATACGTGTTAGTGCATGGTGAAATTCTCTTTGACAAGCAATACATTTATAATGAAGAAATGTCCTGTTTTATGGTAAACAATTCAAAATGTTTAAATACTTGGTGAAATATGCTTATTATCGCTATTTATGATCTGCGCTACTTGAGCACTTAAATCCCCCAGCACTGCCCCCTACTGCATTAGGTTCTGTCAAAATGTAAATCAATAGAGTAAGAGCTTTCTTCTTTGGCTCATATACTGTCAGTGGCATTTTTCCATGGATAAAAGGATAAATATGTGTTCAATTTATCTACATGGCATTCTACATGAAGTATGACCATAACTAATAGCTCAGACTCTTTTTCCTTACCTCTGCTAGATATAGGATCACAAGTTCATTGGAAAATTCAGGTTAGATGAAACCTTCCTTTTAGGGTCAACCATGAGGTGCATCCAGGATACTCAGGGCTTTATTCAACCAGCTCTTGAAAATCTTCATGGATGGAGGTTGCATAGCTTCTCTGGGCAACTGTTCCACTGCTCAGCTGCACTCATGGTGAAAAAGCTTTTCCTTACATTCAGTAATCTTTCTGATTTCAGCTTCTGCCTGCATGGTCCTTGCAGCACACACCTCTGGAAGACCTTCACTTTGTCTTTCTGATGACTTCTCTGTATGTGCTGGCAGGATGCATGTAGGTGCCCCTGAAGCCCTCTATGTCCTGAGACTGAGTGTTCTGAAACAATAATCTGAAATTTCACATATAGTAATGACATTTTTGTACAGAAACCTGTTGAAAAGATATACTATTTGGCTAAAAAGTTGTTTTTGATGGCATGTGAACCTATTTATGTCTGTTTTTTTTATGATGTGTATATTTACTTTTCATCCATGGTGCTGAAAAGTTAAATTCTGATAAAATAAATATGTTAATTTGTTCAGTAAAAAAGAGACTGGGGAAACAAGTTTAGAATGGTGGGTTCTTTGTTTTATTGCTTCTTATGACTATGAAAACTATGAAAATATGATGAGCAGAATACCTGTCAGCTACTGACATATAAAAAAACAAAACAAAACAAACAAAAAAACAGAGGAATCATTATAATATTGTTCTGCATCATAGTAAGGAGGCAAACCCTGCATTTCAATGGCTCACAGCTTGCTATGTAAGGATGTACATAGCTTAATGTACAAAGATGTTTCCCCTTTTGCAGGAAAGTTCCTCCTAGAAACAAGAGACAGCTTTTACTACAGTTCCTCCATGAGACTCCTCCAGGAGCATTACAAGAGCATTACAAGACAAACTGCGAACTATTTATTTGAGCTGGTCAAATTGCTTTCCAAATCCTTTCAGATAGTAACCCAGGATGATTATTCAGCAAATGTAGTTGTTCCTTTCTAGTTCACTAACAGAGAAGCTAACACTGATTATCCAAATCATTTCATAGTTTATTCAAATATTATTTGAAAAAAAAACTTTGATGTCAAAAACAATTTTCACTCTGTCCAAAACACACAGAGAAAATACAATCTCTGCCTCAAAGAGGTCAGGATCAAATCTAAGATGGGTCACAATGAATGCAATAAACAAGGCAGGAAGAAGGAGAAATTGAAAGGAGAAAGATGAAGAATGCAATGGTTTTGTGAATTTGCCACACACACAGCTGGATAACCACAAATCATTTATGAGTTTATCTTGTTTTACGTGCCGAACTAGCATGTTCATTTCAGGTCAATATATAGACAAGCAGATGCAGTGAAAAGAGTTGTGTGTCAACCCAGAGATGTTGAATTTCAATGATGAGTTTTCTCATATGTTCTATACTATTATGGTTCTTTTGTCTTTTTATTTATTAGATTGATAAAGCATCTGAGTAAGTGAAATCTTACAGTGTTTCTGTGACTTAACATTCAGTACAAATTATGCCATTATATTGGTAGTGTCTTAGTAGTTTACCTGCATTTTTCTGCTGTTACATCTGTATTATTCTACTCTGCTGTCATATGGAAGGTATTTGTTTTTATCTTTATAAATCCCACACCATATAAACCCATAGCTCAGCTAAACTCATTTCTAGGATTATTTCTTCAAGACCTACACAAGTGAGGCTTTTCAATTCAAAGCTTATTAAAAGTTAGTTGTGCTTCTCTGATCTGCCAATACTTTTTAAAAGAATACTCCTGTTTTGCTTTAAAATCAAGAATTGCAGTGGACTGACTGTAGAATGACTATTTGTAGTCAAGAAATTTTCAAAGTGCGTTACAGCTCTGTGGTTTAATCTCACCTTTTTTTCACAAAGCTGAAAATTTCTGTTTAGTTAGTGAAGAGAAATAAACCCCTCATTATTTTAAATTTCTTAGTTGGTGTGCTTTCAGTTTAACTTAAGAGAGTAGCAAAAGCGTCTTTTTAAATCACTTTTGTCAAAATTGCAAGAAAACAATTACTATAGAAAGGGTGATGCAGAGGAGAATAAACGAGCATAAATAAAGATCCAACGGCTGCCCCAGATGACTACTCTTCCCTCCCTGAGAAGATCTACCAGACAGCAGTTCACCCTTACTGCTAGAGGTGCATTTTTTTATGGGTAGAGAGGTTGGTGTGTTTAACTGTGTTACTTCACTTGTGTTTATGTAATGGTATTGCAAAGCCAGGCTAACACATCTGAAGTCATGTCAGTAGATCATGTTGTCATGTCCCTATGCCAATGTTTTCTCAAGAGGCTAACTGAGCTTGAAATGGTAGCTTATTTTATCAAGGAGCTTTATAATTGGGTTAAGGTCTCCTTAGCAAGCCCCACTGGGAGTTCCACTTATGGCCTGAGCATGGGTCATAAATAGAGAGTACAGAACCTTTGCAAATCTTATAGTACTAGATGAGTTTCGCCTAAAAATTTCCCTCCTCAGTTAAAAAATTAAACATAAAAATGGGTCTTATGCTGATTAATTGTATTTTAGAATAGCTAGTGAGATATAAATTGGTTTTGAAAATTAGGCTGCTGTTGGGAAACTTTGATTAAATCCCTAGAAACAATAAATCAGTGATAAAAATAAGCAAGTAAGGCAGGTTTTCTTTGCCTTATGGATACCCTCTTGTGAGGGAAGCAACAGAGATATTATATTGGAGGAAGACAGAGAAATGGCGTTTTACAAAATTACAGCACTCCTTAACTATATGAATACATATTAAAATAAATTGGTTGTTCCTTGCACTCTGAAAATGACAACATAAAAAAGCCTTCCCTTTAATTTAAAGAGGAATTATCTCTACCTGCAGGATTTTAATGATTTTCTTCTTATTTTTAAACTGCCTAAACACATGGTAAATGTTTGATAATGCAGATACTGGAAAGATATTGTAAGGTGGTCTCTTCATTCTCTGTGACAGATCTTTCCTAAATTAATTACTGACTGGTTAAAAACAAACCCTGCAAGAACCTCAAAATCTAGACTCACTTATGAATTATTGCATTTACTTACATTTTATGAATATCAGAGGAGCCTTTTGCTCCTGATGATAAAGATGACAACAACAGATAAGACACATTGCAAAAGACATAAGAATTGTATATTGTGTTTTAATTTCTTATACATAATTTTGTTTACACTTTGGGTTAGAATGCTTAATCTTCTTCCCCTGCATTGAAAATATATGGAATGTTTGGTGAAATGGAGAAAGTTATTTATTTCAGATGTCAGGGCCAGATTTCTCTTGGAATGAGTACGACAATTTCTATGTGATTAACAGGAATCTCAGATACTCCTTTGAACAAGTTTTAAATAATAGCAATCTCTGTTTGTAATATAATTAAAAGAAACTGGAAAAAAATATCCTGGCAAGTACAACAGAATCATTTCTAGACAAAGAAGACATATAAAACACATGAAAGTTTCTATCACTTATAAAAATCAAGCTGACTTTACTTTAAATAGATCTTTATAGTTGATTCTAGCTTTTTTTTTTTTTGAATCTTGCCTATACATATAAAGTGCTATTTCTTTAGTCAAATAGGTTTGTATCTAATTCGTCTGGACTTTTCCTGAAAAAAGATTCCTGTCATCTCTGTGTCAAAGACATTTGTGTTATCTATAGCCAGCTCTGTCACATCAGCGGAAAATAGTAAGAGCACCGTAAAAACTGATCTCACCAAAACTGACAGGCTCAGTGAAACTCATTTACATAAGTGGAATTGAGGGAAAATTTTTGTCTACTAAGAAATGGAGAACAAAGATCTAGAGTGGACTGGAAACAAGGACAGAGCAGAGATAAAAGAATGAGATCATTAGGTCAAGTCCTTCAATCAGCTAGTCTATTTTTCAGACCCGGGCCAACTCACTGACAAAAGTACATTATTACTCTTCAATCACAGCTCAAGCCTGCAAACCTCTTGATGTCTAGAAACTTTGAATTGTTTTGCATGATTTATGCAGTCACATTTCAACTTAAAAACTTAAGTCTGCTCAGCATCCATTATTTTACTGAGGAAGTAGATGGCGGGGTTAAAGGTAGACCATCACCATTCTATTTTTCATATTTCTTTTTTAATTTCTGAAGCCTAATCGCTTTGTAAGAGAGGTAATATTTAAAATGCTATGTGAAAAAAATATGTAGACAGAACCAAATCTGCATAACCAAATTGAATTAATTAGAAAAAATCTTTATACCCTACACAAGGATTTAGTATGACTTTGAGGATATGTAATCTCTGAGAGATAAGAGTTTTGAAAATAGGAGGATTATTTTCTAGTTTGAATGAATAAAAATGGTATAAATAACTCCTGCCACCCGCAAAAAATGACAGTCAACTAAACAGTGATATATCTGCATGTGCATTAGGTAGAATGAGACAAAATGGTTAATCTGCAGATCCTTTGTCCATTCCCATTAGTCATTTCATTTAGCAAACTGAACATGAATCATTTGTGCCTTGCAGATTTTATGCAGAAAGGCCCACAGCAATAATATATGATCTTGACATGCTAGAAAGTCATCCTCACATGAGAATTTTGCCAATTAGGAAAGGACTGAGAAGCCTGAGTTATAAGAGGCATCTCAGTACGGTTCAGGATTAGGAATGGGAAAGAAAAGTGGGAGGTTAACATGAAAGAAAAGAAGTGAAAATGTTTAAGGGGAATTTGAGACCACAAAAATCTAAACAAACCCTGCAATGGTTGTATGAACCGAAGTGGAGAAGCTGATTCTAAAGACCTTGATCGCTAGTGCCTACACCTTGTGTGGCTGCGCAGTGTAGGGATTTTGCTCATGCAAAGTAAAATCTTGGAGTCAAGGCTGTGAAGAAATAGGCCCATGCAAGGAATAAAATTTCAAGCCTACATTGGTCACTTATGAACTGTAGTAGTTCTAGCTTCGTACCGAAACACTTCAATGTCTTTGGTAGATTATCTTTCAAATACTGTTGTGAGATAGGGAAATAATGTTATTAACCTTTCAGAGAAACTAATCAGCATGCCTAAGTTCATAAAGGAGGAAGTCAGTGGCAGAGCAGGAAATCAATTCCTGAGTTTGCTTCCCTAAGCATGGATCATTCTCTTTTTCTTGACAATCTGTCTTCCCTCTTGTGATGGTGATGCACATCCCTCAGAAATGTGTATTTATGTTGTGCTTCAAAGTGGAAGCTTAAACCCTCTCATGACAATAAAATTATCATTATTGAATTTTAGATAGATTTTTAATATACACTTTTTACTGTGTAGAGGTATTTCAGTACCATAGCAAAACAAAATCTAATTGGATAAAACTGAATAAGATTCAGAGTAGATGCATGTAATTGGCCCTTTGAATATACAGTCAGTATATTTCGGGCTTTAGACACTCACCAAAAGAGAAACAGTTTGGAATACATTTCTGCATTTATGTGTAATTAGAAGAAGTGATCTTTCCCTGGAGGTGTTAGATTCTGGGCAGGCCATGGAGACCTAGATGAGTTCCATCCTGCTATATAACAGAAAAATGGGAAGACCAGGAGTCAGAGTCTTCTGAAGGCCTTAAACACACAGATCATGCTGCTTTCTCTCCTATAGACTGATAGCAGTAGAAAAGTATTGCTATTAAAAGCTCTATTGTCTTCAAAGTATGATTAAAATCAATATTAGAACAGTGCCTGATATTCAGTTTTTCGCAGCTCCAGTCATCCAATATAAGTTTAGCATGGCACTGGTATATATGTGTTTACAGAAAACAAAGCACATTTACTTAAACCAGTGAAAACTACTGCATTTGTGCCTAGTCGTAAGTTTGATGAACACTCTAAACATTTATGTTTAAAAAAAGAAGCCTTAAAGAAAAGAAGCCTGACAGATAGCATTTCTCCTTCCACCATATTGTTTCAAAAATAAGAAAATTTTTGCTAACGATGCAGTTGTGCTTAAGGACAAAGTGTTCAGGTTGCTTAAAACTGCTGAAAATATTCTGGTTTCTCTTGTTTAATACAAGAGGTTATTCTCTAAGTCACAAAGCTGTGAAGTAGAGCATTCTTCAATGCATGAAAAATAATTGGTTAGGTATTCTTTTGTGAATGGTCATGGTAAATCTGCTTCTGCTCATTGTATTTGTTATTGGCAAAATATTAAAAGTCCTTGTTTTCCTTGTGAAAATGTTGCTAAATCCAAAATTGGGCAGGCATGTCAGCAAGAATAGATTAATTTGTATGGCTGGGGAGCATTAGTCTCTTATGATTTTCATTTCTAGTCTACTGTTTAAAGTCCTCCTTTGTCCATTCAAGAAGTAGGAAAAATACTAGGAATCATAGATGAAAAATAATCATCCTTGAAAAATTATGATATAATTCACAGATATTTCAGTGGTTGAATTCGTTGAAAAGATTTTGTATTGCAAGAGCAGTCTGAGAGAACAGGATAGATTTATACACAGTTCACAAAACAATGACGAGGCTACAGCCAGGATTGTGGGTTGCACTACCACAGTCTATTGCTGTTCCTGCTAGCTGTCCTCTTTATCTAGTAGTAAAAGTTGCAGTCCTTCCTTCTGTGATGCTTTAGGCAACGTATCAAGTAAGCAGAGAATTATCTGACAATACAAGCCCACAGATTCTGCTCCAGTGCCCTAACATTATGAATTTAGACATGGCCAATGCTGCAGTTTCCTTCTCTTTCCTAGTATGTGCATGACCAGAGTGGAAGTATAGTTATATCCAGTGCTATGGAGAACAAAGGTCTTAGCCCTAAAACTGACTCTGGGTCTCTCTCTGCACTTGTGCTAGACATTTGGACATGATCTGGCACTGCCATCCTTAAGTTAAACTATTATCCACCTAGTCTTTTTACATAGTTTTTCTACAGCCAAGGAGCCTGGTGAAGGCAGAGCAGATGAAGCTCCGAGCTCACCACCCCAATGCTTGCTTTCTGATTTTGAAATAAATATGCCCTATTATGTTTTAGAACTTTACAAGAAAAATAAAATAATAGGTACTTATGATTGTGTCAAACTAGTGATAAGTGATATTAAAAGCTCTCTTAATAGTGTTGTTCTGATGAAGTCCAGTGGTTCCCCTGGGACTACCAGAGGATCAGCTCTCAGTCAGGTGGACATATAGTTTTCCAAACATGACTCGCAACAACTGACTATGAAAGAAGAGGAAATATGTGAATTTTCATATCACAAAGACACAGGCGTGAACTATGAAACTGGATCAATATTATATTTATTTTTATTGCAGACTTATTGATATAATAAGGTATGAATACTGTATCTTTGGACCTGATTCTGCCATTCCCAAAAATGCAGGCTGTTGAAATTGTGTAGAATTGGATTTTATGTAAAAAAATCCCTGCCATTTTATCTTAAAGAGGTTTAAATAAAATATTTGTAGCAAAAGACATAAAATAGGCTACCTTTATGGAGAAAAAAAAAATCTGCATCAACTTTGGATGCCTAAGAACTGGAGGTTTCAGTCAGAACTAGACATTCGAGTCTCCCTTTATAGCCAATATAAACAAAATCAAATACCCACAATTAATCTGACATATCTATGCCCATTTTAAGAAGCTGAATTGTTGTCTCGAGATGTCTGTTTCTTCTCCATTGGCTGCAAGAAGATCTTGGAGGGACTAACTCAGCTTTAGAGGTCTTAGCTTGTGGAGGTAAATCCTCCGCATCACTGATGAATTAGTACCAATCAAATAAATGATTGCTGGAGTTCCTTAGTCTATCCATTCAGTGCTGCAGCTAATATATGTTCATATATATATGTATATATAAGGCTGACCTAATTAAATTCAAATGACATGGTAGTTTCTTCTGGAGTGGAAAATCCAATGTTCAATCTTTGTCTTACCACAAAATAATGAATGGCCTAGGTGTGCATCAAGGTGAGGGTCATGAAGTTCTGCTTTGCTATGCTTTTGTTTTAATTTGATTTCCATCTTTGAGAGGGGATAAATGCAGAAGGAGAGAAATCCCTGGTTTGTCACAGGAGCGTCACTTGAAAACAGACAAGAATATTTGGCACTTGATTCTCAGGCCCTAGAGACAAGAGAAGAAGCCGGGAGAGAGAAAGACTTGCCCTGGGTAGAGGGAGATTGGGTAAGAGATCACCTAAGGAAACTCGATACCCACAAATCCATGGGCCCTGTTGGGATGCACTCGAGCTGGTGGATGTCATAGCTAAGCCACTCTCCATCATCTTTGAAAGATCCTGGAGAACGGGGAAGGTGCCAGAGGACTGGAAGAAGGCCAATGTCTTCAAAAAAGGCAAGAGGAGGATCCGGGCAACTACAAGCCAGTGTGCCTCACCACCATCCCCATAAAAGTGATGGAACTGCTCATATTGGCTGTTGTCTCCAGGCACATGGAGGACAAGAAGGTGCTCAAGACTAGTCAGCATGGATTCACTGAGGGGAAATCATGCTTGACTAACCTGATAGCCTTCTATGATGGGATGACCAGCTGGATAGATGAGGGGAGAGCGGTGGATGTCATCTACCTTGACTTCACCAAGGCTTTTGACACTGTCTCTCACAACATCCTCCTGGACAAGCTCCAGAGGTGTGGGATGGATGAGTGGTCGGTGAGGTGGATTGGGAATTGGCTAGATGGCAGAGCTCAGCGGGTGATAATTAGTGGTGCGGAGTCTAGTTGGAGGCCTGTGTTGAGCGGAGTCCCCCAGGGGTCAGTCCTCGGTCCAGTCCTGTTCAATTTATTCATCAATGACCTGGATGAAGGCACAGAGTGCTCCCTCAGCAAGTTTGCTGATGATACAAAGCAGGAGTAGCTGACACCTCAGAGGGCTGTGCTGCCATCCAGAGGGACCTGGACAGACTGGACAACTGGGCAGTCAAAAACCTCATGAAATTCAACAAGGCCAAGTGCACGGTCCTGCACCTGGGGAGAAATAACCCCAGACACCAGTACAGGCTGGGGACCGACCTGCTGGAGAGCAGCTCTGCAGAGAAGGACCTGGGCATCATGGTGGACGACAGGTTGACCATGAGGCAGCAGGGTGCCCTCGTGGCCAAGAAGGCCAATAGCATCCTGGGATGCATTAAGAGGAGCGTCTCCAGCAGGTTGAGGGAGGGGATCCTGCCCCTCTACTCAGCCCTGGTGAGGCCACATCTGGAGTACTGTGTCCAGTTCTGGGCCCCTCAGTACAAGAGGGATGTGGAGCTGCTGGAGAGAGTCCAGCGCAGGGTGACTAGGATGATCAGGGGCCTGGAACATCTGCCCTGTGAGGAGAGGCTGAGGGATCTGGGTCTGTTCAGCCTGGGGAAGGCTGAGAGGGGATCTAATCAGTGTCTATAAGTACCTCAAGGGAGGCAGTGAGGAGGATGGGACTGGTCTCTTTTCAGCAGTGGCCACCGAAAGAACAAGAGGAAACGGCCACAAACTGAAGCATCAAAAGTTCCACAGGAACTTAAGGAAAAATTTCCTGACAGTGAGGGTGACAGAGCACTGGAACAGGCTGCCCAGAGAGGTTGTGGAGTTGTGGTTGTGGATCTTCTCTGGAGATCTTCAAGACCTGCTTGGATGCAGTCCTGTGCCATGTGCTCTAGGTGGCCCTGTGCGTGCAGGGGGGTTGGACTAGATGACCTCTAGAGGTCCCTTCCAGCCTTAAGCATTCTATGATTCTGTGATCTTAAACAGTGGTTCTGTTACTTTCCTCCAAATAAACTTACCAAGAGATACCTCTATTCTCTAAACGAAGCAGCAGAAAAAAATGAAAACTTGTCTTATCTCACTATATATTCACTTGCTTTAAATAAATTTCCTTTTCCCATAGAAAGTGCTTATTTCTCATTAAATATTTGATGGCTACCGAATCCAAAGCAACACTTTGCTCCTCAAACAAAACTTACTAATGCAATAGTCTTCGTTATGCTTGGAAAATTTATAACTGAGCTGGCCAGATCCTGGTCTGTGCTCTATTGCTGTCTAGATGCCAGTTAAGGTCAGTCAATTGTATTAAAACTGTTGGCCATCACTGTCTTCCTCCTTTTCAACTGACAGCTCACAGCAGGAGAAAATTTCAAGATGTCTGACAAATTCTTTACTCCTCATAACTACTGCTGTGATCAGCTAACTGCAGTTGTGGCAGCATAAGCCTTAAATGGCTGACAGCATACTAAATATCATGTTCATTAGCTTGCCTTCCTCCTTTTTTTTCCTGCTGTTTTTGCTTTTTCATTCAAAAACTGCTCTCAAAAGGAACTTTCAGTCACTTGAATGCAAACTAAATCAAAAAGTAAGCTGTTTTAAAGGAAAAATCTAAGGTTAATTTTTTTTTCTTATATAAGATATTCTCTATGTAGCATCTTACTCACCACAGGAGTTTTTCTTATATTTCCCATTTATTTCTTCTTTCTTCCCAAATTCTACACAACACATAAGATTAACAAAACCGTCTATGCCTTCAGCTGTGGGATCAGTCTCATGGAGAGACTCAGGCTCATTTTGTTTGGTTCATGAAGTGATGTAGATCTAATACAGCTCATACATCCAAGCTGGATAAAGATGTCACAGGGCAGATCCTTCTGCCTATACACCAAGATTTTGCCCCATAGATCTAATGTCCATCTTATTTATTTATTTATTTATTTATTTATTTTATGTAGGTGATTATCAGCTTTGTGTGATCTGCTCCAGTGATCAGCTCTGTGGAGAGGGATGTGGGGGTCTTGGTTGACAACAGGCCAACCTTGAGGCATCAATGTGCCCTTTTTGCTAAGGCAGTCAATGGGATCCTGGTTGCATCAGGAGGAGTGTTGCCAGCAGGGGATCCTGCCCCTCTGCTCAGCTCTGGTGAGGCCGCACCTGGAGTATTGGGTGCAGTATGTGTGTATTGGCTCCCCAGAACAAGAGAGATGTGGAACTTCTAGAGAGGGTCCAGCATAGAGCCACAAAGATGATTAAGGAGCTGAAGCCTCTATCTTATGAAGAAAGACTAAGCAAGCTGGGCCTGTTTAGCCTAGAGAAGAGAAATTGAGAGGGGTTCTGATCAATGTGTATAAGTATCTGAGGGGAGAATATAGGGAGGATTGGGCCAAGCTCTCCTTGGTGGTGGCCAGTGACAGGACAAGGGGTAGTGGGTACAAATTGAAACACAGGAAGTTCCATGTGAGGAAGGACTTCTTTACTGTGAGGGTGGCAGAGCCCTGGAACAGGCCGCCCAGAGAGGATGTGGAGTCTCCGTCTCTGCAGATCTTCCAAATCTGCCTGGATGCCACCCTGTGCCATGTGTCCCTCCAGTAGGGCAGAGCAGGGCAGGGTTAGACTAGATGATCTCTAGAAGTCCTTTCCAGCCTTAACTGTTCTGTGATTCTGTGATTATACCCTCCATAAACAGAGACATTGCTAAATAGGGAGTGCATTTTTTTTTTAATGTAGGACAAATGCAGAGGCTTTTCAGATCACCTATAACTGAACTCTCCTTCCCTGCCCCAAACTGTCAAACTGCCAACACTGGATCCAGACAGTATTAATATCCTTCAAAAATGGACAATGTTATCATGGAAATTGAAGTTGGATTGGGGGACTGAGAGGAATTTACTATTACAGACAACTCTACAGGAAACCTGTCTGGGAGCCCTCTGAAAAGAGGCCCTTCAACTGAAGGCCTCAAGCAGCAGAGAGATTTAGACTTATGCAACTGAACACACCTTTTTCACACTGTTCTTATATGAGATTTCCCATTTCCTGTCTCACATGCCAGGCTTTTTCACACCATAGCAATGATGTTACATGGACTTCTGTATGTTTGCGTATTTTTCCCCTTCCAAGCAACATTTCTTCTCCCAGTATCATATTCAGTAGACTGGGGCCCTCTCTTTTTCTTCTCATTATTGATCAGGATTTGGTGTTGCCAGGGACAGCACTAGGCTAGGGGAGACAAAGGAATGAAACCTTGGATTCAGGGTGAATAAAATCCAGTAGTTTGCTGGCCTCTGCTTTGAATACAAGTTGAATGAAGGGAACTTATTCAGTCACCAAAAAGCTGAAAATGAAGTTGACTTCTGATATTTCTGTTGACGGTGGATATGACCCTTTGTTATATCATCTATCCATTATCATTGTCTCAATTTTCATTAACAACAAGAATCTTCTGCTTACTACTGTATGTTTGCTGGCCTATCCTGCAAGAGGTCATTCCATGAAATTATGGGGAGAAATGGATATAAAATTCCCTGAATTGAACAGAGAACTTGATCTGCTTCCATCTTCAGATTCATGATGCTAAGGACAACCAGCTGCTAATTCTGACTCATAAACAGCCTAAAAGGAGTTTATAACAAACCATTATTCATCATGAAGAAGTTGGAGTAATAATATAACTATACTAATATAGATTTGATGTCATGCATTTTGGCTTCAAATACAGCTAGGAATTTGTACATTGGTAAAATTTATTTGTAAAACAAGGTTGAAATTAGGTTGAAATTCATTTGAAACATTTTTCATTGAAATTAAATCCTGAAAGTGGATTAAATTTGTTTATTGGTTTACTCTAACAATTTTAATTTTCTTTTTGTGCTTTTTCTTAAGACTACAGACTAGTAATATTAAAACTCAAAATATGGAAGTGCTACTATTCCTCCTGCAGCTGGTATAAATGCTTGTATAGCTATTTTGATATTTGGAGAAATGCTGCTGTGACATACTAGGTCCACAAGGACACTCTGATCTTTGGCCATAACCAAGATTTGAATATGGTCATTGGTCATAACCAAGATTGGTCATTGCCTTTAATGTAGTGTCCCCAATACCCAGCAAGTTACCTCTTTCTGACTAAAAGAAGAGTTTAGAAATGGACATTAAAAACATTGAAATACCATTGCATGTTTCTTTAGGCTTGAATTTCTTTTTAGGGAAAAGGACTTGGCACTCAACAAACTAGAAAACTGCTACTTAAATAGAGTGTCCTTGTCTGATTCTTGTTATCTGATCTAACTGCTCACCAGAAAAACGTCACTAGGATTTCAGAAGATGGGTGCTTTTGTTTTGAAGTGTCTTTCAAGGTAACTAGATTAAGTTATTAACTTTTCAGAGATAAAACTCTCTCTTCTTTAAACTCAAACTGACATCCAGAATCCTATATGAGAGACTGAGTTACATGGGGAGGTGGTCAGGCACTTGAAGATAAGATCTAGGACTGTTTGCTTTCTAAATTGCCAATAACTAGTCAGAGGGAATGCAGGATATATAGAAAAGACAGGAAACCTGACTGCCTTTTGAGAAGTTAGATATCAGTGCTAACAAGAAAAGGAGATGCCAGAGTTCTTTAATAAAACAAATTTATTTAATAAACCAAAGTTGAAATCCAGAATCTACAGAAGTCACAGAGAAATTTACCCTAAATTTCTATGAAACTAGAAAAAAAATCTGGCAAAATCTAGGATGTCTTAGACCTGAGATAAACTCATTCTCTTAAAATTTCTGGTAAACCAATCACCATGCATTTCATTTTTCTCTCAGAAGTTTTTGGTGAGGCAGGAGGAAAGAAGATAAAGAAGTGTCATCCTCTCTCTTTTTTTTTTCCCCTTTGGCTTGGCATTTTTCTCTATTTGCAGAAAGTGCAGATGTTACTGCTCCCGTTTAAAAGCGGGGACCCTAACATTGTCCCTGCCTTGTGCTTTTCTTTTTTCCAGTGTAAGGGCATTGCTCTTAAGTGATTCACATTCACCAAAGTAATGCCTTGGTGACTGAGACCTTAAAAAATAAAAATGAAGCTATGCAGATCTTTATATTTTGAGGGAATATAAGATAGCTATAGTATTGAAAGGATATTCTTTGACATTATATTAACCATCAAAAGTTTCATACCACCTCTCCTGAAGACCAAAGGCAAGAAGTCACATCTTTAACTATGATGTAAATCTTCATAGCTCCAAGATAAACCCCTAGTACTATCCTACTTTATACCACAGAGTCCAGCTGCTGGTTCCTCATGACCACATATAATTTTCTTATCTGACCAGAACACTTGTCTAATTCCTGTTTAAAACTAAAATACAGTCCATTAGAGATAAACTGAGACTGGATTATACTTCAGGTACCTGGAGCTACTTTTTATTGTTAGTAAAAAAATCTCCTTACTCATTGACACTCCAAACAATGCCGATGACATTTTTTTTTTTTTTTTACATTACATTCAGAAAGTTTTCATTGTAAAAGGTGATATTTCATGCACACAAATGTCACAGTGTACGCTAATCAGTAGTGAGCCATTTTGTGATCTCCTTTCTATTAATTTGTTTTATAGGGTGATACTTGATAATTATGTAATTCACAATGTCAGCAGTTATTGGTTCCAAGATTGATTTGATATTTAAATGACAATTTCACATCCTCTATCACATTGTACCTAAACTTAAGCAAACTAGGTTTCAGTCCTGCTTATATTAATGTTTTGTCATTGATTTGGGTGGAAACGAGGTTGGACTTTTTGTTCAGTCATTCTTTCTTAAAGAAATAACTTGTGTTTCACAGAGACACATAGATTCTATGCCATGGATAGCCATGAACATTAAGATCTATTGTATTGCTTGATTATTATCAGCCTCAAGTTCCAAATATTGTACAACAGAATAAAATTAGAAATGCCGAGCAGTGGACACTTTGACTTCTGTGCTATGCATGTCAGTTTCACCCCAGCTTTATGTAAACATGTTTGTTTCTTCTCTGAAAAAATACTAGTAGCTCAGGTTCTGTTTTCCTCAGGTTCCTCCAAGGCCAATTTGTAAGTTTGTGCTGTAGGGTATTCCTTATATTAACAATTATTTCCTTGACTAATCCTCAAAAAGGGTAGAAAATTACTTAAAAATTAGTGACCTTAAATTTGCCCCTCCAATTGCATTCTGTATGACATTTTATTCTAGTACTATATTTATATCCCCTTTTTGATTTTAAGTTTTTTGCTATATAGTATTTTAAGTTTAATCAAAAGTCAACTTAGAAAGGCCATTCTGCCTAAGGGATATTTTTCCATTAAGTATTTGACATATTGGTGGCCTTGAGGGATTATTGGGTTTTGAAGAAATATTAACAGTTGGAAATTTGCATTTTAATACAGTTCTCCTCAACTACTCAAGCAATTTTATTTTTAAGACCTGTGACAGGCTTCAAAGCCTTAGTTCTAAAGCAATCTTGCCAAGTAGTAGCTAACATAATTTTACTACAAATGATTAAGTTTCCTAATAGGTTTTCCTTTTCAAAATCCTGTTTGAGGTGTCTGTGAAATCAATACCAAAACTTTGTGATTCATACAAGAACTAGCATTGCTAATTTGACTGAAACAGGAGAAACTGGAAAAAAGAAATAGATAGACCCTCAAACTCAAAGAAACAAAAGTGAAGACAAATAATAAACATCACAGTCACACTATAATGTTGTTCTCTAAAATGAAGGAAGATGGCAATATCTGTAAATTGGTACCTATGATCAATTTCTTAAAATTGTAACTATAAAATAGGACATCAAAAATTCTTCGTGGTTTACTGGTATCAGAGGTATTCAGATGAATCGGATGCAGGAATAAAACAGACATTCACAGTAAAACCGGAATAGAGAGCACACAGTAGGTTGCTGATGTCATCACTGTTCTCACAGTGTCTGCTCCAGGTGCCATCAAGAATTTCATAGTTGACGACAGTTTTGAGAAGAACTTTCCTCAAGTGCTAGCATTGCTTGTTTAAATTAAATAGATCCAAACTGACCATATGTTATTTGGACTAGATGGATGGGTTATTTTGAGAATGAAGTGTATTTTTTATAGAGCAATTTTATAGGGCAAAATTTGGATGATAAAGGAATTCAGTTAGATCTTTAAAATTTAGAGTACAGTTAAACCCAAAGGGCTGCAGAGTGGCAGAAGAAGGCAATAACAGGAAAAGGAACCACTGATGAAGTTTTCAAAGGATCATCAAGACTGAGCTATTCTAGGAGGAAAATGTGATATAATTTCCCTTTCAGGAAATATAAATTCCCTTTCAGAGTATATAAATAAGCCTGATACAGTCCACTCTAACTGCTAGAACCTCAGATCAGGGCTGAAACTTATCATTATATCTCCAAATATTTTAAACAAAGAAACTGTTTCCATTTACAGATAGAACTTTACTAATATCCATAGTTAAAAAACAAACAAACAAACAACAACAACAGCAACACCAGCACCACCACCACTAATAAAAAACAGTCATGGTCTCAGTGTAATTCAGAGTCTCCCACTTGGTTATTCTGTTCCTTTCAGTAGATCACATATCAACAAAGAAGAGTTATTGACTATCACAATGTAAATTATAATGGATGTTCTTGAAAAGCAAACCAAGACTATGTTTCTAAACACAGAAGTTCACAAGCCAATTCACAAGTTGTCTTTTTTAAAATACTCAGTTTAGCCCCAAAATAATGAGAATATTTTTAATAAATATATTTTGTAGGAGTGTGCCATTCCTGGTGTGAAACGTGTAACATATATACTTTCTTTAGGTTGTTTAAGTTATTTTCATTTCATTGTAGTGCCTATTTCCACATATCTGTTAATCCTGTTCCAAAACTACCAAATCCATTCTGCACACAAAGTTCCCATGCCAAATCCACTCTCAGCCTCCAGGTCTGCTCAGGTGCCGTAAAAAGCATTCAGCTTATATTTCTATCCCAAACCTCCACACTGGCTTTTGTACTGTCTCCTCTCCACTAAGTCCTTTGTGGCCGTGGCTTTGAGAGATGAAGCCAACAGATGCATGATTACATGTTGCCAAGATTGCCATCTTTTAATTCTCGAATAGTCTGAATGTCTACAGGGAGGTGAAAAAACAAGTAAGGAAGAAGTCCTTAAAAGGTTTAAGAGGTTTTGATCATCCTTTTGGCCCCATATGTTGTCATTCCCACATAGAAGAGGAGAGACTTTTGACTTAGAAGGCTTACCTCAGATCATGACTTGAGATGGGTGTCTCAAAGGGCAAAAAATACTGTCAAAACAATTTGGAATAACATACTCATTAGGTATTTGCTTTTGGAGGTCCTCCAAATTGTTTTATGTCTAAACAAAAAGGTTTCTATTTCTTTTATATATATGTTCCTAATAAAGCTATGATTTTTTTTAACTGTGGCAGCTCAAGCTTCCATAAAACTGGTTTATTCTTAGATTTCATTAATACCTTGTGGATTTCATAGACTAATTCAGAACTGTTAAATGATAAGTATTATAAAAAGTGTTTCTTTACCTTAGTTTTAAGAAATCTTTCTCTTCTCACATGTATTTTTATTTTAAATTTAATTGCCCTATAGTTATCCGGATAAAGATCAGAAAACAAAAACCCAAAGTATGTAGAAAATTAAAGTGTAGAAAGCTAAAAATTGCTTTTGAATGTGGGAACAGTCAGAATTATTCTGAAAGCCATGTAGGGCTCAGAAATATTAAGAGAAAGCTTGGAAAAATCTAACAGATTTACAGAAAAAAAAAGAAGTGGAGATGAATGCACTTGATGTGGTGACATATAAATACTGTGTAGAAAGAAACACGAATTTCTACACTTTGATGCGCTCAGTAATGCATCCCTATTCCTGCAACAGGAATTAGCATATGGGGACTGTAGCTTAATTTTGTGGAGAGTTATGTACATATACCTTTCTTATATTTCCTAAAAAATGAATAAATTTCAATGTACTGGTAACTGAATACATCCCAATCCCCCAAAACTTCCTTTTAAACTCATAACTGTGTAATGAAATATGTATTTTGTTAGACTTGATAAGACTAGTGAGTGGATTCAAACACCTCAGGCAAATAAGATACACACATAGAAATATGATTACAGCTAGAGGCTGTAAATTTATTAACTTAATTAACATAATGATAACTAGGGAGATGCAAAACAGCTATTTCACCCAATATCACTCCCTTGCGGGAGTGCTCCAGAGTGCTTTTACCTAGGATATATCAATTGAGTTAATAACAAAAAAAGAGCTTCATTTACATTCCTCCCCAGCTGACAACCAAACCCTTTCACTTTCTTCATTTGCCAAAGATCAAGATGAAATGTCCCTCAGCCTATACTCAAAAGTTTCCTTTACACAAGTGCTGGCCAGTCATTAACCTGGTATGAAGTTGAGATTGCCTGAAAATGTTTCACACTTAAAATACCTTGGACCTTGAACTATTAGGTACTGTAAGGTCCCCTATTACAAATTGATGAAAACTTCAAGAAAAGTGTATCATGAGACAGCTGTCCCACTAAGGTCCTGTGAACCTGCTAAACCTCTCAGATGTGAGCAAATTTAAATTGCTAACTTTTTTTCTTCAGGACAAAACAGAAAAAAAAAAATACATCACAGGAGACTCAAAAAGCAAGCAACACTGACTACAAACCAAAAATACAGAAAAGATAGATACTAGACAGAGTCTACTTATTAAAAGCACCTAGGATGCCTGGGTTAATGCTAAAATTCAGCTCTCGTAATTGTTGAATATCGTTTGTAAATACAGCAAAACTGGAGTCATGACTGATTTTTCTTTCATCTAATAGGCAACAGATGAAATATACTGTATCACTAACTCCTGGATTTATTTTTGTTAAGAATATTTTTATTAAGGAAATCCTTGATAATGTACTATGACAAGTTTTATCCGTCCTACCATCTTGGGAATTAAGTAATGGAACTAAAAATAAATAAAAATAAAAAAATTAGAAAATGTTAGACTTTCATGGAAAATGCTGATGCATCGGAACGGAAATTTCCACATGAATGTACCACTTTTGTCATCATTTTTTTAATCGTTTTAAAAAGAGGAAAGATTTCTCTACTTCAGCATTTAATTGCTTGTCAAACCTAGAAAAAAAAAGTCTATCATTCCCAACAGATAGCAATGCACTGGCAGAATGACAAAGCAGATCTGATTGATTTGGACAAAGGACTTGAACTTCAAACTCTTTCATCCCAGGGGAGCACTACTTAGCTACTTCTTCTGAGAAGAGGCCCCATATTTTCTCCATAAAAACCCTTGAGGAGTCTCAGTCTTGTCTTGATGTGGATTTACCACGGACTAAGACAATAATTGCTACCCAGTTATTCACTGCTCATGCCTTTGAGTGCTATTTACCAACATTTTTACTTAATAACTAGCTAATATTTACAAACTTATTTCATAGCAAGCCTAAACTCCCAGAGTCAACTGAAGTCTTTCTTCTGTGGAGTTTGGATTTACGACCAAATACCACCGGACTCTGAGGTTAAGCAAGGCCTGAAAACAAAGAAGACGTGGATTTTTTTTTTTCACCTCAAGCAGGCAAATTAAGGCTTTTTCTCCAGGATAACTTAAGTCAATCTGTGGCAATACTCTGTATTTCTATCCTCTTCCCCAATGTCCACTTTGCCATGTGCTCATTGGCTTTGTCCTGGGGCTAGGGATTGTCTGATCCTGTTGAGAAATCTGAAGTAGATCAGCTGAGAAACCTAAACCAACTGGAAAAAAAAGTGTAAAAGTTGAATGGTTTAGATTTAACTATTTGTCTCCTCTATTTAAATAAAAGGACTTAAGAATTGCCTATCCAACTTTATCTCAAGTTTATTCTTGAGCTTTCTCCAGGTTTTGCTAAACAACTTTAAGACCACTTAGCTTTCTAAAATAGGTGTTCATCTCCTAAGTTATCTCCTTTTTTTCTACTATCTGGGCCTGCATTTGGTACCATTCACTGGACTTGCTCTATGACTTGAACCAATCATTTGTTTCAGAAAAGTTCTTGCATTTGTCCAGGCATTTATGCCTTTTCGTGAGCTTGAGGACAATATGGTCTAATGAGTAGGAAGTGGAAAGAGCATCGGTTCATAAATGAAAAACTCTTTAATCATTTAAGTAAAGCAATTTCATACTGTAACTCTTTATCACAAATGTTAGAGTTTTATTCTGGATAGGAGTCTGCATTGCCTTAGGATAGGAGTCTGCATCCATCAAAAATATCATTGTCTTTAGTCTTCTCAGTGTCCCAGTGTATAAAAATTACATTTTACATTAAATTCTTATGATTCCTTTGGCTCCTCTTTAAATTGTTTCTATGTTGACATGATAACTGTATTCTCTAAATGGTTTTTCATTCTGTAAACTGAAGGACACGAGTCTTCTGATCATGTTAATAAAGGTCTGTAATGTCAATGGGTAGATTAGGTTTGACAGCCACATGTGTGAGGGTGATTCAGCAGGAAACAGTCTCTGATTTTCTACTCTAAGATGGACAACTTGGATTTGGATGAGTTTTCTCTTTACAGGAGTTACTTTTGAAATGTAAGACATTGAGTTGAAAGGAATTTAATAAAGTGATTTACTATGAAAAGAATCCCATTCATCAGAATAACAATAATTTATTCCAGCTTGACTTTCAAACCATACAGTGCAGATTTTAAAAATCGAAGGAATTTAGAAGTATTAGAAAAACCTAAGGAATCTACAAGTAAAAATTCTGAAAACTTAGCAATCATACTTCAATTGACTATAAAATGTCATCTGATTTTCTTGTTGAGGAGGAACAGAGTGAACTTTCTACTGCTACCACTTGGTTCCTAAGCAGTATACACGGTTAGAACTTGGTTACTTTACAGAGGGTGCTCATGAGAAATCATATGTGTTTTGAAAAGTTAGTTTATAGAAAAAAAAGTGAAATATGCCATTTTTTTTTTCTTTTGAACACATTATGCCCAGTACTGCAGTGGAGCACACACACACACACAGGTGTTCTCCTAGCAGCTACTATATCTTACTGTATGTTGTATACAGAAAATGTTTTCCATCATGAATGTATACAAATAGATGAAAAGGATCTTTATCTTTCCTGGCAGTATCCATAATGCAAAACGGTTAATTCTCAGTTGAAAGAAAAATTCTTTAATGTATTCAATCCTAGACTTTTGAGATGAAACAGTGTAAAGTAAGATGTAATGTGAGTCAAAAAAAAGGAAAGAAAGAGCAAAAAAGGTGTTAAGATACCAATGGAGAAGAGAAAATGTCATATAATTACGTAAAAAGAAAAATATAAAAAGATGAAAAAAAGACAAAGGCTTAAGAAAACTATTTTAATTGTTTTATAAAAATAAGAGAAATAAAATAAAAAACAGTACATGTTAGTGGTGCTGGATGCTTTAGAAAAATCAAGTTATTTTATTTTTCCAAATAAAAAGTCCTTAAGTCAACAAAAAAGAAATGACTGTGTACATTTGTTATAGCTCATCAGACTTGGAATGGAAAATTCCTGCATCAACTCATGAACTATTAAAAATCAGAAAATACTGTATTCATGAGGGACTTAACAATAACCATTTTGAAAACCATTCAGTAATGAAGACAGTAAAACATCAAAGTAGTTCCTAGAATACAGAGAAGACAGCTTTATGATCCAGAAAGTTGAAAATCCATCCAGAGGAGAAACTGTCCTGGATCTACTTCTTCAACAGGGAGGAACTAATTGAGAACGTGAGCGTAATGCAGAGCTACTTGAATTATTCATCATACATATAGGATTGTAAGAAAGCAAATTCTGTTGAATAAAGAAACTTAAGAAGGCACAATGAAGACAGACTGGAATACATCTGTACCAGATTATCAACTCTGCTTTGCAATCCTAGGGAAAAAGCATGTACAAGTTCTAGGAACAGAATTATTGTACTGCAGGTAAAAAGTTGTGCTGCAGAGTGGTGAGGCTTGACACATCATTGATAAACCAGTGCTAGAGGTTATTAGCACCAACTAGCTATCAACTGGTTTCTTTACTGCAGTCTGCACTATAGTATAGAAATGCCAAAATTAGGCGGAGGCGGGTTAACTGGAAGAACAGCAAAGCAACATGGAGGGATGATTAAAACTAATTTATATAGTATCTGTAATTTAACTTGTTTAAAATAGTAATAAACGTATATCTATACTACAGAGTACACATACTACACTACTATACCCAGAATAGAACACAAAAATGCTTTCTCCTGTCATCTGACCCTAAAGAGTACAACGATGTGAAAGGAATAACACAGTAGCAGAATCCAGAACTCTCAAGTTCTTTTGGAATATGATTTTCTCCAAGGATGTCTCCTACTGTCCGTTTTCAGGTTTCATTGGTTGGTTAGTTGTGTAGTCTGCACTGAGACCTGGCCCGCTTTCCTCTATACAGAATTCTCTAGTGGAGTGACAGGACAAAGGCCAGTTTACTATCATTCAGTAATGCTAATTAGCATAATAACGATCATCTTTGAAAATCACCCAAGTTAAGGTGAAAATGAACTTTAGTAATATTTTTGAGGAGAATGAGTGCCCGGCTATTCAAAGAATGAGAAATGATTTGGTACATAGTTTCTTCCTTCATCTTATCTGCTGTAACTCTGTTGTGCTCTCACCAATATCACAGGACAAAAACATGTCATTTTCCCCCCCGCCAGCTTTGTGTCATCTGCAAAACTGACAGCACCTTCTCCCTTCCTTCAATATTCTTTTTTTAGTGTAAGTCCATCTCAGGAAAAGGACTGAGGTGCACCATGTTGTGTGAGTCCCTGGCTGAGGGACCATAGAGGACCACTGAGTGAGGAGCTTTGTTGTTGTATCAGGAACAGTGATGCTGTAGCTGTAGCTGGGGACAGCTGTATGCCTCTGTATGCCTAAGCTGCTGACAGCAAACTCGGAAGGCAGGTTGTGGGACAGCCATGATGTGTTTTTGTTCTCAGGCCAAGCAGTGACACCATCCACTCCGAGAGATGCAGTGGAAAAACAATGGAAATTCTAAGGAACTATCTAGTGAAAAATTAAGAACAGATACTATTTACTGTGACTTTACAATGAAAAACTTCTTCAGATTCTATGTTTTTTTATTTTTAAATATCTTTGATAATTTATTGAACATTTAGGCCATGATGCCTTCTTTTAAAATCATTTTTTTTTTGTTACCCCTTACCCACAAAGTTTTAGCCCTGTCAAAAATTTGTTCTAATTATTCAGTTGATTTCACTAGCTAATTTGGAAAGCCAAATCTGGCAGAAAAAAAAGTGAAAGAAAATCACCCATTTTTCACTTTTTGCCTCAAGCATGTATGTATGAATGATTCATAGCACTTCTTGTTCTGTGACAGACTCATTATTAAAAGTTTATTTAATTATCAATACTGTGCTCTAATCTATTAAGAAGATCATATTTTATATTGACTAGTACTTGTGAATGAAGTTATCTCTGTCATTCAATCCACTTGGAATCCTGAACATCTGTTTCATTAAGCTGATACAGTTTGTTATCGACATGTTTAATGCAATATATATTCAAAGAACATATTGGCAATTTTCTCCATGTGTTAAGAAAACTCTCTGGTATAGACTAGCATATGTAAGATTATGAATCCTTTTTGTTGCCAGGATGATTTTTTAGGCTCAAAAATACGGAGTGATTCTACCACAATACCCACTATATAGTGCTGGACTAATTTATTTCATTCCTATTTTCATTGTAAATGCATGACAAGGAACACAATGATCGCAGCATGTAAATTATATCTGGACACAGAAAATAAAGGGATTTATTATCTGCTGTTAATGCTTAGTTGTTTTCAGTTTGCCTAAATACATTAAAAACATATTATGATATTATGCAAACACTAACATTAACATATTTTAATGCGTGTTCCTATTTTTTCTTCATTTCATTTTCAGATTAAAATCCATTACCACTACCAATGTTTTATCTCTTTTGTACTCGAAATTGAATTCTGCATTATAGAAGGTGGATAATGTTTAATAGGAAAATTAGAAATATTCCAAAATAGAAAAGGCTTATTTTATTTTATTTTTGTTCTATTTAAGATTGTTGTCATGCTCAAGTGATGCTTTCTGCTTATTTTTATTATTCTCAATACTTTTATGTTGGGAAATATCCAGGGGAATAATTGCCTTTTTCTAAATAGAAGCTCCAAATGGAATCTAGAAATTTTCCTTAAAAACCTGAAGTATAATTCCAAAAGAATACTTTTACATATTTATTAAAATATACAGAGCACAATGAAATCAATGGACTTTTTAGTCACTTCAGTGAGCTAGCTCTGAATCTGGTTGCCAAAATATTTTACATTTTTCAAAACCAACATTTTGTCTGTATTTAAGGTTCCTTTCCATGACAAGGTGATTTTTGTACCTTGCTATTAAACATTTTTCTCTCTCAAAGTTTACAGATACGATCTCGGCTCAGCAGATGCTGTCATAAAGTTGATTTTTTTGAGACTTGAAAACACAGAAGAATTTATGATGTTGTCATGTTTCAAGCATTCTGAGGTTTTTTTTTTTTAATTTATTTTTGTACCAGCTTGGCAATGAGGTGATTGGCACACCATTAAAGAGAGGGAAACACATGTCTAGATCATTATATACTTCTTGGCAGGCTGGATGATCTGCAAAATTTCAATTTAATAGCTATCAGAAACACAGCTCTTCGTTTTGTATTCATCAGTCAGTCTCATGGTGTATCATGTGCCTTTAAAGTATGAAACAGTAAGTTTGCAAATAGTCAAAAAGGATCAAAATCCTTTTAACTTTCATGTCGTCATAACCTTGCCATGCTCACCATAGGAGGCAAACATCGAGCATGCTAATATCATAAGAAACCATATCTTACCAGAGCAACAGTTGGCAAACTTGGTCAATGAAGCCAGCACAGTTAATCTTTTCCTCACATGTCCCACAGAGGACACCAAAATTCATGGACCGCCCTCGTCGTTCCTTCCTTTCAACGGTATCAACGGTACCTCATTCATTGTGCCTAATGCCAGAGTGAAATAATGTAGGCGAGGCAAAGCAACAAAGATGTGTCAAAATGGATTCACTTGTACAGCTAATAAAGATCAGCAGGAGAATGTTTTTAACAACAACAAGAAGAAAAAACATTTTCTGATCCATCAATTCTGAATCTCAAGGAAGAATCACAACACATGTGCAAAGACAAGCCTCTAAATTAAAATGATAACTCTGGAACATCAGTTCATTGGCCTAATGATGATACTGGTTTTCTGACACTTCAGTCTTTCCCTCTGTCACTTCTTCTGCATTCTCCTTTAACACTTGTCATCTAGTTCATCCTTGTAAATCATTCAGTACCCTGATTTAAATTCAAACTGGTTTGAAATTGCTATTTATTTTGAGTTTGTTGTTGTTTTGTTACAACTAGGGAAACATGAGTTGGAAAGTTGTCTACTATTTCCAGCTACATCATCTGATGCACTAGATGATGTTACCTTCCTCTACAAGGAAGGTTTACCTGTCACACACTTTTTATAAAACTGGGAATTTTGGGGTACCACTACTAACACAAAATTGGGAAAGAGAAACAATCAAGAAACAACTACTGGAAGTACACAGTTTGATGCAAAGTCCCTCTTCCAGCAGTTGGAAGTTTCACAGCCAGATGTGAGATGTGAGTACTCCCAGTGCCACCAACATTACCTGGCATTAGCAGCAGTTGATGCAAAAGATGGAAAGTTGCAGGGGGGAAGGATTATGAGTGTTTAGTTGGGGATTAGCTATTTTCACCTGAACACAATAGATTTTTGGGGGGAGGTGCATGCCTAAAAGTTCTTTCAGATGCTAGCTAGCAAGTTTGGAGGGTGGAGAAATTATGTCACTTTTCCCCACAGCACGAAATGCCTCCAGATTGTCTTGCTTTCTTAAGCTTCCCTGGACAGAATATTTGTCCTCTGGACCCAATGCCCAGTTATGCCTTTTAATCTTAGCACTTAACATTTGTTCATTTTAATGAAAGCTTTCACTGATTTCAAAGCCCGCATTTGCTGCTTTCTTCAGTGACTCCTGTGCACTGGCTCACAGTGCGCTTCTTGGGCTGTGTATGGACAGACCTTGTAAAGCTTCCCATAACATATTTCAGGAATTATTCTTATGGCAATTTTTTCTGTCATCTGCCTTGAGGTAAAATACATTCTAAAAGGAGATATTATTATGGGAATTGAATTTCCTACCTCACATTATTATTATTATTATTATTGTTATTATTATTATTGCTTTCCTGGTTTGACTTAACACTGGGAACTTGAGCTATGTTTCAAAATAACCAGACTGTTTAGGCATGTTCTCCAAAATTCTCCTGGAAAAAAAATGTAAATTTGTATTAGTGTAAAACAAAGAGAAAATATTTGGTGAAGTATGCTTTATCTTTGACACAAAATAAAAATGCTGCTTTTATTTTTTCCCAGTTAACTTATTTGTTCTTTTTTTGAACAGTGATCCAGAACCTGCTTTTTAGTCAGAATATAACAAAAATAAGTCTTTTTCTGAAGCAAAATAAATTCAAGTAATACTGTTTTCTGCTAAATTTGCCTGAAACAAAATATATGTTGCTATGTGTTAGCAAATGAATCATCAATCTTTCTCATTTCTTTGATGATAAAATTTTCCTTGCAATGGAGATAAATATTTTTTGGCACCACAGGAATTAATATCTTCAATTACTTTAAATAGATATGCTCTACTAGAACAACTACAGTAGAGGTTGCTGATTCAGCAGAGCATGTAGGGTTAACTAAATGCTTTGCTTCAGTACATTTATACTTATTAAACCCTCACTTATTGCAGTCAGACATTTTTGATTAATGTTGCTATTTCTGTTTGATGGCTTTGCCGCAAGGTTTTTCGCTGTTTTGTGAAACATATTGCTGCTTAAGTTAGTTTGATGGATCAACTCCCGAATCAGGTAGTTGTAATGATTTACAAATAACTTTTATTTTGGACTTTTGGACTTTTAAATATATTTGATGTACCCTTTAACAGTGATGCTTAATCTGTGAATCTACTACCACTTCTCTTGTAGAAATTAGGAATTTGGTATGTATTCAGGAAGACTAAACATGGCAGTGAGTTTCATTTTGGGAAACTTAATTAAAGTTGTACTGTGCTTGTATGAAGAAGTAGCTGCAAAATATTATGGTGAACTAATTACTCTTTGTGATGAACTTGTGATATGTGAGTTGAGATCTGTATTTCTGGAGAAAATAAATAGAAGCTGTAATGCAGCAAACAGAGAAATGATCTGCTGATTTTACATAAAGTAGATGGTACTTTCTTCTGGACGACTGCGAAAGAGGTGCTCAGGAGTTGATGTTTTCAGTAAGTTCTCCTAGCCAATAGGTGTGTAGTTACTTTAGAAATACATTATGCATAATATATTTATGATTCTGCTAATTTTAAAAGAGCTTACCTATATGTTAGTAGAAGACCTGATTCTCTCTCACTCTTTTCAGAGGGTGAAGCAAACCACAAAAAAACAAATAAAAAAACCCCAGAAACTCATCCTTCTTACTGAGATGTTCAAAAGTTGTTTAAGCAGGATTCAAATTGAAAATTGACAATATGTAGATTTAAACAGATCATCTCATTCTCAATTTAAAAAAATGGGAAAACTATTCCTATTTCTTGTGGAATGAGATAATGATTGAAAGCAATTCATTTTTTTTTTGTTTCACCAAAAGAGAAGACATTATGGCAAAAATAAATCTGTGACAGTTTACCTCAGCAAGTGCCAGAGGAACTAGGAGGTTAGCTACATACAGAGATAAATACAGCTGGTAACTAAAAACTACCACAACTATAATTAATGTGGAGGCAGAATAGTAGTAGTAATCAGAGGCATTAAGCCAAAATCAAAGATAAAATGAAACAGTGCTTCCCTCTCCTCCTCCTTTTCTCAAGAAATAAAATCTTAGCTACTTGCTTTTCATTCTAAAGGTAGTATATTGATCAAATGAACTAACATGAAATTGAAATTATAATAATAGAGAGCCTAAAGGATATCACGAGCCTCAAACAGGGAGAGAGAGAAAATAAAAAAAAGAAAAAGAAAGCTCCAAATATTTCCTGAATAAACCTTAGATGGTTTTCATTTCTGCATTCAATCAGAGGTCCGTGAGCCTTATGAGCCTTTCAAATTCTGCTCCTCAGTCTATGTCATTCATAACTCTGCCATAAGTTGATTCTCAACTCTCTAAATGGCTGGCTTTAATGGTTACCTATGCAGTCAGTCAAACACTTTTCAACTAAGATACCAACTTAGAAATGATGGTGTCCTTCATAGCCAGGTATTTTTCAATTTGGTGAGCATCTGCTAATGCTTTTCAAAGGAAATATATCCATATCCAATTGTTACGCAGTCACTGTCTTTCAAGATGATATGATGAATCAGAGACTAAGACTTTTGTGGTGTTCACCTCTGTCATTCTCCTAGAGGAAGAAATGATTTGGCTGTTAAGTCTATTAGCAGACTAATGTGCACATTTATGTTAATAGCACATGTTGCAAAGGGTTGAATAATCTATTGATTTTCCTTAGTTGAACTACTTATTTTTCCACTTATATCTGTTTACAAACTCTGTGTCCTAATTTGTTATCGTTTCCTGTGCTTTTCAGTGAGCTGTTTGGAAGGACAAGGTAGTGAGGTGAAGCATTACCCAGAGTGGGTAATTGGATTACAGTTAGGCTCCATGTAAATTTTTCATCTCAAACTCAAAAGTTTATCTTTATACCTCAGCTCTGTATGATTCCTACAGTGTAGAAAGTGCTTCAGGGGAGCAGCTTAGTTACCCTTTCCTGTATAGCAAAGAAAGACAAAAAAGGATGAAAAATTACCTTGGGTAGCTCCTGGCGTCTTAACCATGGACAACGCTGTTAGGTTCTGTGCTGCAGGACACAGGTCCTCTGAGGTAGGTCATGAGTTCCTGATCTCATGAAGAGGCAAAGGGAATTGCTTAATGACTGGCTTGTTTTGTAAGGAAACCAAGACCTACATGTAGGGAGGAGAGAAGGATACTTTATGGCAAACCCAGGGGAGAGCAGAAGGCCTGAGGAACACTTGCGAGCTAACTGGGAAAAAGCCAGAGTGAGCTCTACCATGCTCTATAGGGGCCTGTTCTTCCTAGAGACTTGAAAGACACGAGTGTTTTCCTAAGAAAGCACATATATGTTGAGTATATGCAACTGTTACCAGGTGGGTTTATCTACAGTTTTCATGCACAAAGCCACAGATGTAGCAGTTTTTACACTACGACTCTTCCTCATATCCAGATATAGGGCACAGCTGGTTTTGAGTCAAATATCTGTAGCCCATATACTAAGTGAGTAGCATTCCAATTAGAGGACTTTACTGAGTATTTCAGAGAAGATACCTGCATCCTCATTTTTCTCAGGTGTTCTCCAGGATTGCATATTTTGTCATTCATTCAATAGCATTCAATCTGCTTAGGCAGAGCATTTGGGAAGCACAAGCAAATAGTCAATTGCAATATTGTGAAATTGTGTAATATACCATGCATATCATAAGTATCCAGAAGAATTAGCAAATCTGAGAGAGTTACCTATATTCCATCATGACTTTACTATTTAAGGTTATACCTTAATGTGATAGCTTTAATATTTTAATAGATCTGAGAGAGAAAGCATAGATAGCTAATGATGATTAAATTTATTTTGCTGGAGCTTTGAAACTTATAGATTATTTCTTTCTTGTGGCTTTGCTACCAGCCAACTTTGTTGAATCTGGTAAAAAGCAATATATTCATATTTTAAGTCAAAATGTGGTGGCAATATTAACAATCAGATACATATTTTTCTACCAGTATAGACAATGTATATGCTTTGGGGTAGAATATTTGGCAATCAATCAGAAGCTCAGATATATTTTTTCTTTTTTAAATAATGAGCCGATAATTTGTAATACAAAGCAAAATATTTCCAAGTTTGGAAAAGATTAAAACTACAGAAATAGTTTAGAAAACAGAGACACAGGTCTTGATGCTCTTATTTCTTGGCATGGTTGACAGAATAACACATGTGACAGTCAGTTTGAGTGATTTTTTGAGGGGACAGGCTATTATTTTTCTTAGGGTATCATGAAGGGTAAGTGATTTCTCTTGTAACTGCAGGGCAAGTTTTGTGGAGATACATGACCCAAGCCATAATAAGAGTCAGTGAAGGGCATCAGTGTAGGGAAAAGAAGCCTTTATTTTCCAAGTTGCAGGGGATTACAGATGAGTGGATTAGAAACTTTTTCTGATGCAATACTTATAGATGGTGTGTTTTACTTGCAGTGCAATGCATGAAGTGAAAAGATAGATTCTTTTTTCACTCTGGGACACTAGAAGTGATTAAATCAGTCTCAACAGTTGTGAATTACCTTATACTGCTGAGAGAGAAGTCAATGCAAAGCTTATAGTTCCTGTATTTGCTGCAAGAAAGAATTACAGAGAATCAAGAGGGATGAAGGATCATGGCAAATGATAGTAAATGGCCTTTTTTCTATAAAAGTGCGTCATTATTTTCTTTCTTTGTTAAGTTATTACATTGGTAAATGTATTTCTTAAAGGCTATTTTAAGGGTTTTTCCGATTTGTCATTGTTGTTTTTAGAATGTTTTCAAACCTTAGTTTAAATTCTAAGTATACAAAAAGCTATTATTACTTGCTATTTGTATTTTTCAAGATATCATTGTTTACCTTGCAAACCTTATTTTCATATAGTCTTTTCAAAGCCTGTAATGCTTATTAGTATAAAAAAAATGTAACATTGATTCTGTAAATAAGTTCTCCTAAGAAGAAAGAACACAGTTGATAACAATGTGATAATACTTGTAACCAAAATAAATTTGCCTTCAGAAAAAACATAATTTGCACAATTAAATGGAACAATAGAGTGTTCTGTAATTAGGTGCCATACAATACAAGTGTAACCATCCTTAATATTAGTAGTATGCAAGCCTTTTAGACTTCATTAAAGAGTTTCATTGGAACATATGAATAATAGGATTAATATAGCTACAGGCACTGCTGGGTCAGCTGGCTATAGATCAATCCAAAACGTAGAGCATATTAAAAGGATTATAGATTAGCAATTAGATGGCTTTTTCATGAGCAAGGAATAGTACCCCAAGCTTTGCCAAAGGTTAACAGAGATAGGATGTCGATTTTTCCAGTTTATAATCCAGTAAGAGCCTTAAGGTGAGGGAAATTATGGCATTTTCAGGCTGATAAGAATGATAAGAACAACACACAACAAAGCTTTTAGCATCAGTGACTTGGCTTCACAGGCAAACCATTTGCACAGAAAGTGGAGGCTTGAAATATGCGGTGTTACTAAATGCATCTCTAATTAAGAAATCAAGTGCTGAATTTTCCAAGAGGTCATATGCAGTTCTTCAGCCCTTGTGTACAACATTCAGTTTGAAAACATTTGTTGCATTTCAGAGAACACATAAATGAGTTCTCTAATTCAAACTCCAGAAATCAATGCTGAGCAGTGCTAACAGTACACAATATTGGAATTATAGTTTGACACTTCTTATTTGTCAATAACACAGATATATAAGATTTTTTTTGTAGTTTCCTGACGAAATATTGGATAGCAATACTGGTATGTTTTCAACCATATAAAGAGAATGTAGTATGTGAAATCAATATATATCGATTACACTGGGAGCTGCGTCTCAGCATTTCTAAAAATCAGGTCACTTATTTGGATACCTAAGTATGCTTTTACTTCAGACACCTGGCTTTGAAAATATTGGTGTATATATATAAAAGGACACAGTATATTTGTGAAGAAAGATGAAATAAACTTTCAAATGGGAAATAAATTAAAAATAACTAAAACATGTAAGAAAACAGTGAATAATTTGTTCAATAAATTTAGACTTTTTTTTCCACTTGTGAATGTCTTTAAGCAGTTTGAGACTCCTTTATTATTAAACTCCCTTGTTATCTTTATATGAGAATTTTGAGACAGAGGATTGACTGCATCTATTTGTTGCTCTGATAGAATGGTATTGGTGAGTTTGTTGGCTTTAGAGGTAAGCAAACAAATTGCAATAAGTGTTGTCTGGATAATTTTTCTGCTAAGGAATAAGGCTCAAATTTTAAGGAACATTTTCTAAGAAACAAATATTTTCAAAGCTATTACAAAAAAAATCTAGGTATTTATGGAGAAATATTATCTTTTGAGGGATTAGATCTCATGACTGTGCAGATTATGGCATATTGTTTCTGATTTTTGACTAATAAGAAATATCATAGTGAAAGAATGAAGATAGAAACTATTGCAAACCTTTTCAGAAATTCACTTATACTGCATGAAGCCGTATTGCTATCTCTATATCAGCAGTCTTCGTGTACATCCATGGGTTGAATCAAAGGTTTAAAACTAACTAGTTTTCCCTTCTCATTTTCTCATTCTTCCAAAAACAGTAGATTTGTGTGGGCTGCATAAAGCAGTAGTTATGTGTTGGCTGTAGTTCAGCAAGGAATTTTCTGTATCATCCAAAGACTTTTTTTTTTTTTTTAATGATAAATGTGTTTTGGGAGCATCTGTCTGAGGACCTGAGGACCTGATGAAACTCTGTGACATATATTCAACCTTTTATTCTGAATGTTTATTTAATTTTTCAACTGACATTTTCTTATTCTCATAAATGCCTCAATTTTAAACACAAAAAAGACCTAAAGGATACAGGATCATATACACTATCATTGTATATATTATAAAATATTTGAGATATATATATTCATATGTATGTGTGTATATGTATGTACATGATACTACATGATATTGTGCACACTATTATTTTCTAATACATGGAATATATAGTAATATTTTAGTATCAGCTAACTTCCATTTAGAACATAGAAAAAGGCAATATTTTCCATTTAAAAAGTTTCAAGAGTGTATTTCTGACTTAAATCTGTATAATTACTACTTTGATTTTAGATAAATTATACTGGAAATTTTATAAAGTACACGTTTTTAATTACACTTCTTTTCAATTTAGTTGAATTGTGGCAGCTGCTCTGATTTTGACAGACAAGAAAGGAAGCACTTGTGATGCAATGACAGCCATGTCCATGACATTAATTGCAACTTTTGTTGGAAAATGCCATAAATTACATTTCAAATAGGATCCAAATGTAAGAAGAGATCTTCACTTATTTTACTTTGCAACAGAACTCTAAAACATTATTTTTGCATACGCTAGTCATTTCAGCAACTGTAGACACTGAAATAGCTAGCAGTTGTCAGGAAAGGCCTAAAACGTCAGACCAACAGTTCGCTTTATCAAACATTGTTTGACACTGCTCTTGCATTGATACTGCTCCTGACATAGGTACTGCTCCTTGGTGAGCAGAGGAATAATTTTTTTTTATTAATACAAGAAAATAAATGGAAACAAAGAAAAAAATGACACTCCATGATCTTTTAGGACTGTTTAAAAGATGTGATGAAGTTGCAGTTATTTTCAGAATTGAGATATCTGTGTCTTCTGTCAGGAACAAAAAGTTATATATGGTAAAGGTAGAATTTTCTTAAGCTCACAAATAGCATAGGAACAGAAGGCCTACTGATTTTCCATGGGATGTGTTCTTCTAAATTCACTTTGATTCAGACATTTTAGAGAATTTAAGTACTTGAGAGCTTTATTTTCACATGCTATGCTTTTCAGCTTAGGTTTTATTATTTTAATCCATTATTAAAGCTGGATGCTTTTATAAGCTTCACTATAAATCCTTCTACTTGGGTGCTCACATACATATATAAGTCTGTCCCATAAGGAGAGAAAATCTTACCTGGAATGTTCTGTGGTCTTGCATGGCAATCCAAGGGAATTAAAAATGGTAGAGATTGTCAGGAATGGCAGAGCAGCCAAGTTCAAAACTACAGCTATGGCCATAGTTGACTGAGTCTTTAAAGCCAGAGGGAATTATGTTGTTCCATCCTTACAACATTTGTTGCCATCTATACGCTTTGAGTAATAAGGAGAATGAGGCTGGGAAAGAAAAATGTCAAGAAATGGAAAGTTGGGACTTTGGCTGTTCAAAAATTGTTTTCAAATCTGAATTGAATTTAGAGAGCATTATCGTCTTGGGAGGGGTGATGCTGGGGACATAGAGACAAGGCTAAGCTTATAAAACTGTTATAAACAAGCAGTGGTGGCTTTCACCTAGTAATTCAGTATTATCATGTATTCTCCTCAGATATACTTCACTGCGACTTACAACTCAATGCTCAAGAGAATTTGTCAAATCTACCCACACTTCGCACAGCATTCAAGGATTCTTCATGGTTAGCTGTAGGTTTTGCTATTTTTTAGTAATTTGGACATTAAAAACGACCACAGCATTAACATCACTGGGCTACACAGTGTCTTGGTGTGCCATGACTACCACATGGGGGAAAATTTAAGGAACTGAGGTTGCTGGAGCTGCTTATTGCTTATCTTCCGGTGCATTATGTCAGAAGACCTTTGTCTCTATTTGTATTTGGCTTCATCGTTTTCTTCCTTGGCAGCTCATATTAATGTCTTTTTAAAATGTCATCTCTTTCAATTACACTCTGTAGAGACTTCTGACCCATGGAGGCGAGCAGGGGGAAAGTCCCTCTTACCATTCTCTGTCAGCTAACTTGGAACAACCTGTCCCTTTTCCCTCTTCAAAGGACAGTCTCTTTCCTGTTGACACATAATGAACAGAGACAAAGACTGGAGCATTATAGACTAATATGTTAGTCCATGCCATATCAGCAGGGTAATAGAGGCATATACTAAGGCTTAAAATTATTAATTTGTGAGAGGTGAAAGCAGAAATAAATACACCCCCTTATCCTCCCTAGTAATCAGTACACTTCACCATCTAGATAAAGGCTTCTCACATAGGCTGACTACTCTATATTCCTCCTTCACATGTGAGTTTGCCTAAAAGGAGTTACAGCAATTTGCTAGCCTTTCCTCCCCCAGGTCATTTTCCATCACAGTGGTTTTCAAGAGAAGGCCGTCCTTCGCAGCACAACATCCTGCAGAATGTGGCATTGCAATTCTGTAAGTGTTAGATCTACTGCGAGTCAAATATAGCTATCCTTTTCCTTGGAGCAGATCATTTCATGGCCTGTTCAGTTGCTCGGAGGATAATATCTCCTTTAGGAATTATCTCAATAATTGACTGAAAAACAAAACAAAACAAACTTCACCTAACCAAGAGAGAAAACTGCCACCAGAGGAGGTCTAACGGTGACTGTCCTTCTCTGCAAAGCCTCTTACTAAATGTTTCCACTCTTCTCTACATTTCTAGAGTTAGTGATAGCAATGTGTTGTTCGTGGTGTGTTCTTCATTTCCCCAGCAAGGCTTGTTTTACATGCTTATAGGCTACCAGGAAAGCAAGCTCTACTACAGAAGTAACAAGAGAAGGTAAGGCTCTGGAGAGGGGAACAGGTCAAAGAAGTAAAGAAGAACTGGATAGCAAAAGGATCTGAAAGAGCAAAGTGGACTAATTGAAAGTACAAGTAGTATATGATGGTGGCTGATAGCCACCAGATACAGTTCATAGTTCCGTAGTGAAAAGTTATATTATTGTTGAGTATGTAACTGAAACAAGACAGAGGTTGCACAGTGGAATTCTTCTTAGTGGTCAGAGAGACACAGACCCAAGGACTCTGAGAGCCTTGCAGCCTCTCTGAGCTGCTCAACAGCTCTGCTGCTGCCTTGAGAGCCTGCAAGTGCCGTGAGCAGCACTGGGGTGCAGGTGTGCGCTTGGCATTTTCTGTTGTCATTACAAAGAACTGTGGTTTTCATCCTTCACTCTTAACCGCCTTTGCTGCCTGCCTGCATGCTGGCCTTGTTAATAATCAATCACATTTTATTCATTTAACCTTTGTTTGTATGCCCCCTGCCTCATGCTTCTTCATGACATGGTAGATGGCATAACTTGAACTGTTTGTTGGCTAACAAATGCACACTGTACTGCAGCCATTCTTGCTGAGCAGGCGCTGGAGCCACTTTAACTACTTCTTTACATATTGATTGAACCCTGCTTTCCAGCATATTGACTGCCACAGACAATGTTCCTCACTTACCGCTATCCCCCTTGTTTTCTTTCTCCCTTATCATCATTCCCTCAAACATTAATGTTCATCTGGTTTCTCCTGCCCTTATGTTTATTCACCATCTGCATCTTTGTTTCATTCTCATGCTTGTAAATTAACCACATATGATTGATCCATTTCTTTTCCTTCTTTTTTTTT